>JAAGKR010002015.1:79394-106268 GCA_011419295.1 Clarias macrocephalus | reverse complement strand
TTTTTTTTTTCTCAACCATTTATTGCTAATAATTCAAGAGAAAATGCTCCATTTGCTTAAAATGCAAATACGATCAGAGATAAATTGTAACCTCCATGTTAATCAACATTTACATACGAAATACAATAAACAATCTCCGAGGCCTAAATAAAAACAAACTCTTTTATACAGTACAGCATCGTAAACCTTTTACACGTGTGAAAAGTTTGGACTAATACAGTTTGGCAGGTTCCTGGGTTCGTCTTCCAGAATCAAATTCAACACCTCAGAACATGCAAACGAAATAATAATCATAATAATAACAATAATATTAATAAAGGTTTATAAAGGCAATGCCTGGCATAAAAATGAAACCGATGGGCCAAACATCTGCCAACCTGCAACAATTTAAAGGCCTCGAGTTCTCAGTCTGACATCCTGACTCTTTATTGATCAGTACAAAAAAAAAACAAGCCAAATCTCTCCATAGAAAAGAAACTGATTTCTGTGGCTTTGGCAATTTAAGATATGCTTCTTCTTTTCTTTTTTTTTGTTTGTTTTGAAATGCTCACAACCTCGAGACTGAAATAGTTACACGACTTACACAAATTAAGACTTCCGGAAATCAAAACATCTTGTGGCAAATCGGCACAAATATATCTATATAAATATATGTATATGTTTATATATATATGCCACCTAATAATTAGAAAATAAGATTTTAATAAGCAGGCAGGGTCGCTTTGACATCCTCGAGAAAAAAAAAAGTCAAAAATAAATCTTCGTTGTGAGACATGGTCTCGTTTCCTCGCGCTCTGTAGCCGGAACGTCCTCGACAGGAGCTTTTGTTCGTAAAGCTTGGAAGAGACGGCGCACACGAAAGACCTTCTTTGAAATCGCAATGTGAGCGCGAGAGCAGCGGCGGCGCGGTCCGTGCAAAGGGGGAGGGGGGGGGGGGGCAGGAAGCGGACTCGGGCCTGATCTAAATCCTTCTACCTGGGTGTAATTGAACCCGATGTCCAGGAGGCGGCGTCGGAGAGCTGCTCCCGCGGTGAACTGAAGCAAAAAATAAAAATAAAAGAAGTGGAGACGACTCTGTTTAGTGTGGTTCTGTTTGGATTGTAAATTGGACCAGGTCCGGCTCCGCCGCGCCCCAACCCCCCCGCCTCCTTCCTGGACTTCTGGCCCAGCGACGAGGATTATCTACGCTACTACAAGGACGTGCGCTCGCTTTGTGCTGCTGACAGAGTCCGTGTGAAGGTCAGCATGAAAAACGCATGCGTCATGCATCGGTCACAGAGGCGCCCCCTGCTGGACGAACGCAGCTCTGAACGAACGACAAGCGACTCGTATGCTGTAAATATCAGTGCACTTTGATAAACCTGACGTGCACACTCGCGCGCGCACACTCGCAGGCTTTTGTAAAACAATACTATTAGTAGTGCATCGTGTTCGAACGGTCGTAAGCGGAGCGCGTGACGGCGTGGGAGAGAGTTTTCACAGTACGACGTCGGACTTTAGTTACGCGGTTTACATTCAGAACACTCACATTGAAGAGTACGTAGTGGAAGGAAAATCTTTCCAACAACAACAACAAAAAAAAAACTTCCCAAATAAACTTTTCATCTCAGTTTAGCTGCAAATATAAAAATTATTCTCCAAGCCTTCTATAATAAAAAAAAAAAAACAAACAACAACAAAAAAAAGTAGTAATTGACTTGAGTAATCAAGTTGAATCTCCTTTTTCAGCTCAAATGTAAGGACTTCAGTGTACACGTGAACAATGCCGTGGCGAAACGTGAATACGGAAAATGGCGCCGGATGAACATCCTGGACGAAGCCGTTAATGCGAGAAAAAAAAAAAAACGTGAAGGACGTGGAGCGGGTTCGTCCCCAAAAAACCTCTCAGCTTATAAAGGTGGCTAATACAAATAACACACACACACAAACATACCCACACACACACACACACACACACACACACAAATCCCATCGCTCTGGTGTGTTAATATAGAAACTGAGACAGAGCGTCTCCTTGGTCCTCGGCTCGCTGTCAATCAGCTTTGTCTAGTGTCTCCGACGAATGTGGGGCGACATACTTAAGCCGGAAGCCACCTGAAACACACACATATAACACAAGCACAAGACACACACGGCTCAGAAGAGCAGCAACACGTTTCACGCGTCTTTTTTTTTTTTTTTCTTTTTGTGTTTTGTTTAGTTTTTTTTTTTTTTTTGCTTTTACATTGTGGTCATCAGATATGGATCTAGCAACTAGATTATGGATACGATGTAGGCTGCAGGGAAACTCGTGACCTCCTGGCACTGGCGTTACCTGGCTGCCCGGCGTCCATGGACGGCTGCTTGCAGTCCTGCGCGTAGTGGCCGCTCATGCCGCAGTTGTAGCAGGACACCGTGCCGCTCTTCTTTATCCCTGCGGCGCTGGGGATGGCGCCCACGGGCGGGAAGACGGGCGGGTAAAAGCGTCCGAAGGGCGTGACCTGGGGCAGGGTGGCGTAGCTGGGTTGCGCGGGCATCAGGTGGTCCGAGTGGGTGTGCAGAAGCGCGCTGCCGGCGAAGGCGGCGCTCGGAGACGGGTGGGTGTAGAAGGGCAGCGGCGTCCCGTTCCCTTGGTGGCCCTGCGTGGGGAAAGTGGTGCTGCACAGCGATGGTGCCAGCTGGAAGAACGGCGCAGGCGGCCCGAACATCTGGCGGGCGGGATGCGCCGGGAGGAAGAAGCTGGCGGGAGACTGGTGGGCTCCGTTGCCGCCACAGGTACCGCGGCAGCCGCAGGCGTTGCAGCTGCTGGGTTGTGACTGCGCAGTGCTGTTGATGTACGCCGCGTTCTCGTTTGGCGCGGGCATGCTGGCGGGCGACGGCAGAGGAGCGGAGCTGGGTATCTGAGCGGGCATGGCGCTAGCAGGCACGCACTGGACTAAACCCGAAGGCGCGTGAGCGCTCTGGGGTTGAGCGCTCGCCTTGGCACATGGTTTCCCCGGAACGGCGCTGGGCGGAGCCTGAGGCTGGGGTGGCTCGGGGAAGGCGGGCGGCAGTGGGCACTGGGACCCGCTGATCGTGATGGTGAGTTTGCTCTCTCCGGGTTTGCCGGCGTCTCTGTGCGCAGTGCTGTACTGCAGGGCGTAGGGGAGGCACAGCTCCACCACAGCCGAGGGGTGAGACGGGACAGCCGCACCCGCACGCTCCGGTTCCGCCACCAGGGGGTTCACCATGGCAACCGCCTTCCTTACAGTGCCCTGCCCGTGGAGGAGGCGGGGGGCATCGGGTGGATCCGGGACGGAGTTGTCTGACTGACTCTCTGTATCTGAAAAGGTCACACACACACACACACACACACACACACACACACACACACACACACAAAACAAATGTTTAAACTACTTCCCTGCAGTGAGCGAGTTCTTCTGATGTGACGCAATACTGTCACACACACACCCTGAGCGCGGATACACTTCAGGAGATCTTACTTTCACAACATTAGAGGGAGAATGGGATTGGTGTGTGGTGGAGATCAGAGAGTGTGAGTGAGAGAGAGAGTGAGAGAGACACACACACACACACACACACACACACACTCGCGGAGCTGACCTTGTGTTTCCAGGCTGCGCTGATGATGGACGGGACTCGACGGCACCGAGTTCGAGCTCTCTGAGGACGTGTCTCCGTACGTGTCCCTGCCTGAAGCTTTCAGAAACAACACACAAATGCGAGCGCACACAAATTTGATTTATACAGTACATGCTGCAAAGGTATCACACACACACACACGCACACAGGACTCCTTATTCAGCTGTAGCCTCAGTAAGATTACATCAGTGTTTAGATAAAAGAAATTCTACAGTGAAGATCTCCTGGTTTACTCACAACACTCGCTCTCTAATACTTCTGTTACACACACACACACACACACACACACACACACACACACTCTTACTTACCCTTACACACAGTCTGATTGATCATCTGGACAGCAGGACCTCTTGGAGTGCCGTTAGCTACAGTGTTTTTCCCCACTGGCCCTCTCCTGTTTCTGTCCCTGTAAAGCGCGCACACACACACACCCTTATTAACAAAACTTTACAACTCATATTCAGTTATTTTCCTGGTTTGTAACTGAGGATTCCTGATTCGCTCTTAATAGACTTACAGCCATCGTCCTGAGAACAAAACTCCCTCCACATACGCCGCTGTCTCATTCTGTGCAATCAAAAGTCCCGGTTTGACTTGAACGCCCGTCATATACTATAGGTTATTTAACATTTTATTTTTACACCTCAGCATCAAATCCGCTGTTGTACAGTTTGTACCATCCGGTGATGAGAAACCCTCGGCTGTCGTTCCATAAAACCTCGAGTCATTTCACAACGACTTTGAAGTCTGTAACATCTGTACAGCTGTGGTGCCGCACTGACCCCGCCCCCCTCCAACTTCTCTGCACACTTTGTCCACTATACAGGGATTGAATTACCTTTTCCCTGGCGCTCTGGCTTTGATCTTCCTCTCCTCACACTCCTGTAGGACGCAAGAAAGCAGAGGAACGTTCTAGATCTCTGGTTGTGTGATTAAAATGGAAGGAAGAAGGATGGGGGGGAAAAAAATGTAATCAAAGATGAGTGACCTGCTCGGGGTCTGGTGCAGACGGCTGGGAGCTGCGTCTCCTCCCGGTCACCTCCACGTAGGGCTCGGCGTGCAAAATTCGCCTGCTGCACTCCCACTGAGCGCCGTCTATGTGTTGCTTACTGGACACACACGTATACACACACGGGTAATTAATGCTGGAAATGTTACTCCATACCTGTGAGGACGTTTGGACGGCAAAAGGCGTGACGTGAAAAATATTAAGGAAGACGATGAGCCAAAATGAGGCTCTCGTAAAAACAGCATGTGCATGTGCCAATGTGTGTGCGAGTCTCACCCATGGCTCGTGGTTCCAGCGCTGTGTGTTCTGGAGCAGGAGACCGCGTATGCGTCAAGATCTAGACGACAGAGACTCTCATTAAAACAACCACAAGAGTCTGAATTACATTACGCACCTACAAGTTCTCTCTGTTACTTCTGAGCCAAATGTCTTTCCAGACGAGGGTGTAATGATTTTTACGCTTGCACGTAAACACAGTTTTAGCTGATACGATATCGCGATACCTGGTTTGATAATGTTTTTTTTATTTTTTTGGATTTAAATAAAGCAAAGCAACCATAGAGGAAAACGCGGCTTGTTATGGTGAATTATTATCGTATTTCCCCTACAGTACTGATACCAAACAAAACGACAGCACATGACAAAGAAACCGCGCTTGCATGAGTTACAGTACATACAGGTGTAACGTCGGTATTCTACATTCTAGCAGTGCGGGAGACGCAGCAGTACAGTATACAAGTTTACCTTTATTATTTTTTTAAGAGTAATGTATTAAGCCGAGTTTGAAATCAAATTAAAGTGTTTTGGGAACATATTTAGTGTTTTAACCAGTAAAAAAAAAAAAAAATTTTTTTTTTTTACCATGTCCAAATTTTGTGGGTGCTTTAGGAAAGTAAACCCGCAAATTTTGGGCGTCGACTGAACTACACATCAACATGTCCAGCACATGATGCAACGTACAGTTAAACACTAACATGATTATTATGATAAATTTCAGCACAGATATGATTCAATTCATGTCTGGTTCAATATGATTTCGATTCAGCACAGATAGGATGACACTTTTTTTCTTTTCTTTTTTTTTTTTTTTCACCCTTCATTCATACAGTATCTTTTTAGGAGCTCCCTATAATTTAGCCTGTTTCTTCTAGAAATAAAAAATAAAATGAAAAAATCATAAATAAAAAAAAAACAATATTATTGGAAGCATGGCATAAATTATTGTCCTTTGAAACGCAGAATTCTTGAACTACTTGCCTGAGATATTTTCAAATACACAAAATTATCTGGATGAGCAAAATAAAACAAAAATAATTTGGCTTAGCACTGGTATGATTCAGAACTGATATGATTCAATTCAGGTTTAATTCATTAATACATTTTTTCCCCCTCCAGATTTTTTTGGGTGTCCCATAATTTATTAATTATTTTTTTATTAATTTAATTTAATTTAATTTATTATTATTATTATTTTTTACATCTCATTCAATAGAATCATATCAATTTTTATGGATGAATATGATTCAGATTCAGCACTGATGTGATTCTATTCTGTCTTGATTGAGGTCAAAATGATTCAGGTTTACTGCTGATATGATTTGATTCAGGTCTGATTCAATACGATTCAGATTCAACACAGACAAGACGCAACTGAGCGTCGATACAACTCGACTCGGCACTGATGCGATACGATTCGACTTAGCACGGAGATGATTCAATTCAGGCATATTTTAATATGATTCAGTTCAGCATTAACCATGCGGGAATTACAGGGGCGGCTCATAAGTAATAGAACAACCTAAAATAAATTTGAAAACAAGGATTTCCTTTAATATAGGAGCACAGTCCGAGTGTCTGTATTTATTTGGCTGTTGAACTGAATTATCAACGCATTTTCTCCACTATTGTTGACTCCTCCTTTAATCCGAACCATAACGGCGCAAGAAGTACTACGCCCAAAAGTAACGTTAACTCGGACCTCACGTATCCAGTTAGTGAAATAGTTCAGGAATAAAGAGCTCTATAGCTCAAATAAGCAGCAGATGTGCACCGTACTGTACGCGTTTCAATTAACTTGGCATGAAAAGATGGAGTCCCTTTAGGGGTGCTGTAAAATGATCTGCCAGTAGAATAAAACAATTTAATGGCCATAAAAAGATATATTCACCAGTAAAAATATATTAAACATGCCCATTAAAATGTTTTATTCTACTGGCAGATCATTTTTACGGAGCCCCGAAAGGGACATGGGCGAGGAGAAAAAAGAAAAAAAAAAAAATCAATCGTTACGGGTTACAGGTTGATAAATGATTACATAAATCGAGACCATGTGACTTGTACTTCCGGGTCAAGCGCCAAAATATGGAAAGGACACGTACGTCAGTGGGGTGACCTAGAAACATTCCTGAGGTCGAGAGAAATACCACACGAAACCGTACTGCTCAGGAAACAGGACGAGCTTTGCCGTGATAAATTTTATCATAAGTTATAAGCGCAAATGCTTACAAGACGTCTACAAGACGCTTCACGCGGTACTTGAACGCAATAGCTAAAATGCACTGAGTCATTTGCACTTCCCATATTTTGACGCTAAGAAGATACGGCGTACGCATCACATGGTCTCAAATTGTTCTTTCTCCAGATCTTTTTTTTTTTGGTGTCCCATAATTTATTTATTTACTTTTTATAATTTTTTATTTTTTTTTATCTCACCATGTATTAAGAAACGTGCATCAATTTTATCTTTAACTTTGATCTACCGCTCTAAACTTCTCCGAGCTTAGAGACGAAAAAATTCAGAGTGTTTAACGCAGCTGATGTGGGCAGTGCATCGATGTGTGCATGTGTGGCAGGGTGTGTATATGTCTGTGTGTGTGTGTGTGTGTCTCACCCTCATCGAGGCTAGAAGTCTCTGAGCAGTCCTCTGAGAAACGAGGCGCCGGCTGTCGGGTTCTGGCTCCAGGTGCACTGTTACCTGCGCAGAGAAGCAGACAGCCAGATATTACAGCTTTCCCTCAGGACACACACACACCAAAAATAGTCAGCCAAAAATATGTATACACAGTTCATGAAATGAAAAATAGTATGATGTATATTATATTAATATAACATTAATAATATGATCATATATATCCATATATAGGGTATACCAGTAAATTAATACATTTAGTAAAGTATTTACACAAGTTTTTCTTATATATTTTATTTAATTTTTTTGCTGACTCTGAATATATACAATACATAGAAACCACAGATTACTCAAGCAGATAAAGGGCTGATGCCCTCTAAGGCGTTTTTTGTTTCACTTTAAAGCCATGTGCTTTGTATTCCATACGGAAGGCACCGGCCGCTCGAGCGCCTCAGCCGGCGCCGCTTTCGCGTCTCTGGTGTAAAGACGAGCTCATTAGTGCTGCTGAAGTGTGCGCTTACTGTGACTGCAGTGTTGGGAAGACGCTTCAGGCAGGAAAAACCCAGAGGCCTGGCACAGCTGTAGGAACTCCCGTGGCGCAGACGCAAACCTCGCCCTGTACGAGAGAGAGAGAGAGAGAGAGAGAGATGACATGACCGTAGGGATGGACATGAGACAAGAGAAAGAAATGACAGATGATTCAGATTCAGCACAGAATATGGTTCGGTTTAGCACTGGTGTGATTCGATTCAAGCCTGATCTTTAAATGATTCAGGTTCACTGCCGATATGATTTGATTCATGCCCGATTCAACATGATTCAGATTTGATTCTACATCATTCCGTTGGGTCTGATCAAATTTAAAATGATTCGCGCAAGTAAGTAAAATGGAGGTCATAAGCACAGCCATCTGAACGCGTGTGAAAGGTCACGTGCATTAATATGATGCAGGTCGACGGCACGAGGGTACGGTCAGAGCACGACAGCACGACCTTAAGTGATCTATAGCTTTAATACAACACACAAACACCATGATTGTACCACATCAACAGATTCTGATGAATTTTTTTAATCAGTTATTTAGCTCCAGGAACACACACGCTGCGTCACCTTGCGATCTGGAGGAGCAATCTCACGAGAATATAACGCGGAACCAAGACACCAAACCTTTGTGTTTGGTTTTGTCATGCTTTACATTGTCCATATGTGTCAAAGATGTACGAGACTCACTTTGTCAGACTTACGAACGAATCCGACTTACGAACATGCTCCCAAAAAGGAACTCGTTCGTACGTTGGGACTTATTGTATTAAACTTAAGGTGACAAATGTTACCAAATGGGTGTTCTTGCTGTGTCTGGTTGTGAATGTGGGTTTCGTCAGGCGGCTGCTCTCTCCTCAGTACTGCGGACCGTACAGATCTACCTTCACCCATACGTATAGTTAAATGTCTCAGTGATGTTACAGTCTATTATCAGTACTCGTGGAAAAATCTGATTGCTCGGTCGGTTAAATAAATATTGTTTATAAACTCCTTTTTTTCCCTTCTTTTTTTTATAAACACAGTTTGATTCAACACTGGCTTCTAAATTGCTGTAACCTCGGTTTAACAGTACAGATCGTACAAATATTGGGAACACAAGAATGAGGCAAATTGCGACAGCGCACCAAATACTCAGTTCAGCGTTTCTCCTTAACGTTGTGCAAATAAAAAAATATATATGTAAATGATCAAATCCTATAGCGCAGGAGTTCAGACATTTCTCTACAGTTCCCCGCTTACGCGTCCTGCAGTTCCGATGCAAAAACATTTCATCCTGTCATATGACGTCTTGATAATTGTGCAACGAGACACAGAGAAAAATAATACTTAAAAGGAAATAACAGGTGAGTCTAAAGACTAACATGAAACAAATAAAACAAATATACAATTTTCTGTTAAGCGAGAGGATATACGAGAGGATATACTAAAAAACAAAAACACAGAACCTGCAAAGGCCACGCCCAGGCACAATTTGCTACAAGCACAATTTGCTAGCATGAACGCTGGGATTCGCCGTTGGGATCATAAACGGTACCATGAGGTAATGGTGCAGCACGCTGCCAGTCTCTGCTTTCCCTCAGGACTAATCAGCTCTCGAAGCAAAAAAGACACACACAAAAGACAAGCACTCCCACTAGAGAAAGCCCAATCCCCACCCTGCACCTGCACACACACACACCCTACTGACCTAAATATCTCAACCTGCCAGTTGTACCAATCATCGCAAGCCTTCGCATTCCACACAGAACTGTCATCTCTGATCTGCACGATACAAAGCAGACTCGTCTCTACGACTGCTTCTGATGGATTAGGGATAAAAATAAATAAATAAATAAATAAAAGGCGGTAATCATCGTTCATCCTGCACGGTCAATACCAGTGCTGGAGATTTATGGAGTTATGTAGGACGGAGCTGGGAGTGCAGTCAGATAAACAGAGCGAGACGATTCCCGCAGGAGATTTTTTTTTTTTCTTTCACTAGTTTTTTCATCTGCCTTTCATCAGCTGGAGCTCTTCATGGAAATGTGTTTATGTGTCTTTGGAATCACATGCGCATGTATATACAGTATATACATCCAGGACATCGGTGTATGAAGGGGGAAAATAAACAGTACTCCGAAAAGGAATAGGCAAACTACTTCCATGAATTGAAAAAAAGATAACATGCTGGAATGTGCACGACAGATGCAGAGAAAATTTAAATCAAGAATTCAGGACACAAAAGAAAAAAAAAACGGTGATAAGTTAACTAGGATCAGACGTTTCTAATCCAGTGTAGTTTAGTTCATGGCTATAGAATTACGCTTATAGAAAGCATATTTAATAAGCATATGTATTCGTTAAATATGCTTCTCTCTCTTTCCCAGCATGTACAGATGTGTGAATATGTAAACTAAGCAGAAAGCAGACGCCAAGTTCGAAAATCAGCTCCCAGATTGACTGGATTTATTTCTTTATTTCTCCGGCGTGACTCTACTGTTCTCCCTCTCACCACAGGACGATCTGGTGGTGTTGGCGGTTGAGCAATAAATTCTAACCCACTGTTTGTTTTAGAGCCGTGAATCGTAGCTAGAATATCAATTCCGTGTAATAAACTTTGTAGGCATTGCGTAATCAGGACGAATGTTTATAATGCCTGGTTTGTCTCACAGAGCTACATTTCTAAATGGTTATGACGCTGAAATCTGTGCAATCTGTTGTTGATCACTTAAATGTCATGTCTCATGGATGACGGACAGGTTGCCGCCCGGTCGTATCTGAGCACTTGGGGATGTGACGTGACGGAAATCGCTCAAGGGTACAACAGTGGCAACGATGCTCGAACTGGGGACCTCCTGGTCCGCAGTCCGACATCTTAACCACCGAGTCACACCTGCCCCCATACCAAGCAATAATCTTTTTTTGTATCGCACCCCAGTCCAGTAGGTGGCGTTATTGCAGCGACTGACCAAAAGAAGAAAAAAAACAAGTTTAGCAAATTCTGCAAAACTTGAGTATTTGTGGAAAATGGAAGCAGTTGTTATTTTCTGAAAAAAGCTGCAGTATGTTTTCAAGAAATTTATAAAATTTGGATAATTGAATGCTTGCAAATTTATGAAAATAATAATAATAATTCAAAATCAATTCACTTTTTTTTTTTTATCAAAACTGACTTATGTCACTGATTACATCACACAACTCTACACACAGAAATGTGAACAAGTGCATTTTTAAATCTTTACAACGTCGCCAACAAAAAATCACCAGTTCGTGCGACCACCATTTCTTTTTCTCTTGAGATCATTTTATGTAGCTAATGTGCCAAACTATTGCTCTGATAGGACTTACAGCTTTGTGTCTGGAAAAAACGATATGATTTAAAACGCACGCCAACTGATTGAACTGAATATTTTTAACACCAATGCGAACATTTTGAATTGCTGGGAAAAATTATACGTCTCACCTCTATGCTGCATCTTCATCACGCATCTTCGTTCTGTACCTACTCATACATCGTATGAAATGGTACCATGTTTATCCAATCAGTGTTCGAGTCAAACCGGGACTTTTGATTGCAATAACAGAACAGTTCTGAGAGTAAAAACTCCCTGTATTTCTCTATATAATCCCCTGCTACACTAATGCACTTGTCTCAGCGTTTCACTAGTGCATGGATACCATCAAGATAGAAATTTCTCCGAGGTCACGATCAGACTGCCTGCTTCACATCTAAAACACTGGCCTCCTGGGACATCGCATCACATCATACTGTGCGCAAGCCTGCGGTTTGGCACTGCTGATTTGGACTGATGAGATGAGGCGTGGTTAAAGGTAAGACTTACCTGAGCATTCTCTCTTGCTCTCTGTGCTCGCCCTCGGCCCGGCTCAGTAACCCGATCACGTCCTGCTCGAACCCTCCTGCGCTCTGTTCCTTACACAGCTACAGACGAAACAACAGGAGATTTAGAGCTTTAGAAATTTTAACACCGCTTTAGCTCTGGCTTTAAAACATGGACTTAATAAAGCGAAGCCTTAATGCGCCGCTCTGGATCGGTTTTCCGCACTAATATTTAAAACATATTGCTTTTTACGCTGCATCACACTCTCTCTTCTTCCCCTACAGGCAAAGCTGACTGCTCTTTTATGGTCGAACAGGAGGATATAAAGTTCACTCTTAACTTCAACATGGAAAAGATGGCAAGCAGATATGATTTACACAAACAGGACCTGCTTTGACAGCTGTGGTTTAAAACATGCTTGAAAAAAAGAAAGAAAGGAGGGGGTGGGGGTGGGGGGTGGATACCTTCAGAAGGAACTCGTGCAGTTCTCGATGGCTTTTGGTCACAGCCGTGGACGACGAGTCGGACCATTTAACCTGGAATGTGAAGGACAGGGTTAGACTTACAGGCACGTGATTCAGGGTTTTAGTAGTAGTTGTAGTACTAGTAGTGCTTAAGACACGAGAACATTCCCTCGTTCCATGCAGATCACATCATTTCTGTCTCGGCGCCGCTGATGTTTAAGCGAGATGGAATTGTAAAGTAAATTGGAGTTTTCAGCCACTGACTCATAAGTTTTATATGTCTGGTGTTTGACGGAGGGAAAAAAAAAAGAAAGAGAGAAGGAAAAGAAAAAAAGGAAAGAAGAAGAAGAAAAAAAAAACGCATCCCGGCGGCGCACGATGCGTCAGGAACAGCAGTCGTGATAATGACATCAGCTACGGCCGGGATGTTTCCGAGCTGTGATGCTAAAAAACTAAAAATAGCTTGTTACATAATTTTTCACCAGAACGTTCTGGCGTTTTTACGTTTTAACGTCTACAGCGGGAGGTTTACAACTTCTTACCGCCTGATCCCTGAGGGAAAATAAAGAAATAAAATAAATAAAATCACTGACGTGTATTTTCTCAGGTATAAAATCCAGCTATACAAATATTTGAAATGCATTCCTTCGTCATGTTTGTTTAACACTGCACTGTTTGACGTTTTCATTCCTAACCTTTCCTCTCAAACGAGATTTAAAGCATGTAAAGCAGTAAACAGCAAGATTTAGTCGGGTTTATGTTGATGTTGCGTCAGGAATTTTCTGGAAGGATAATCAGACGACTTACCGGTAATCCAAACCAACGATTAAACTCAGTAGGGGTGTTTACATCGACTTTAATATTCCACTAATAATGGGATTCATCATCCAATCTGGATTAAAAATGCATAAATGTAAACACCTTGATCAGAACCTGGACGGATTTTCAACAGGACTGAGAGGTTTGGTGTAAACCTTTGATAATTCGTTCAGTAGGTGAACATTAGCCGTGTCAACACTTAATCCGATGAGTTCTCTCTTCTTGAAAGAACCTATGTATGTTCTTCTGTGTATGACTCCAAAATCTTTCATTTCCATTTTTTTATATTTGCATTTATTGTGGTAAAATTTTGCCGTTCCTGCACAATCCTGCAGGTGGCGCTTTTAATCTGCTCATTTAGAGAGTCTTCTAAGGTGAACATGTCATATAATCTAGTTTTCACATCAGGAATGAGTAATTTGTACCAAGCTCAGGAACAATTGTGTCCCAAATGCGAAAGGATCCCAATGTGGCCCAAATGCGAAAGGATCCCAATGTGGCCCAAATGCGAAAGGATCCCAATGTGGCCCAAATGCGAAAGGATCCCAATGTGGCCCAAATGCGAAAGGATCCCAATGTGGCCCAAATGCGAAAGGATCCCTAAAGGGTCCCTATCAGTGGCGGCCGGTCAATACGGGGCGCAGGGCGCAATTATTTAACATAATAATTATTTATTTTAATAATGAAATAAAGTAATTTAGTCACAATATTCCGGTGTATTTCTTAATATAATTTATTTGCAATTTTAAAAAAAATCTAAACTGTATTACGTTCATTTGTGTTCGTGTACGCGGGGCGCTGGACAAACGAGTGGCTATGTAGGCACGTAAATTTTTGAAAAGCATGTGACTTGAGGCTGAGCTCTGATTGGATTCTGTCAAATCATCCTTGGGGCGCAGCACTGTGCGCCCCGAACCCTCCCACTTTTGTTCTCAGCGAATCGATATTGTTTTTAAATATTTGGGCTCATGTGATTGGATCATTCTCAACGAGTCTTTTCCAGCACTTCTTATGGCAAGCGGAGCTGCTGACTGGATACGATGCGAGTCAGGCCTTTATTTTATACTAGTAGTAATGATGCTTAATCACCTGATAAATGCATATTTACAGGCGAGTATTAAAAGTTTAATTGTAATTTTGTTTGCGGCCCCCCCAATTTTTTGCACCAGCCGCCACTGGTCCCTATTAGCTAAATTTCCTGATTTAAAAAAACAACAACAAAAAACCCACACCTTTCCTTACTTTTTGTCCTTTTCCATTTTTGCATTATGCTGGGCTTAAACAAGCTGAAAAAAATTTTCCCCCTAACGTGACCTCACATGAGAAGATCCCCTTCCGCATTTTGTTACTCAGAATAAAGAGAGTTTTTTTGCATCTGTGTGTTTTAGCTGGGGTGTTGGAGCATTAACACACACGCGTATGAGAAACTCCTCATGCTTTAAACCAGCTTTAATTCTTTACCCAACAGCCTACATCATCGTGGTTCGTGTTTAGAACAACAGAGATGGCCAAAAGTGGGCCGTTCCAGTGAGTGGAGTCATCCCGGGGGCGGTCTGAAACACGATGAGACTGTACGGTATGTGTGGAAACCTTTTACACAACACTTGGATTCAACGGAAAGGATGACGGCGAGGCTTCCTTTTCACTCCTGAGCTCATTCTTATGTTATCTCGATGTGAGTCACGGCTGAAAGAATCGCCATGTATTCCAGGGCGCGCTCTCTAGAGGTCGTACGACAAAAGCGTAATGTAGCTCGATTCAGATCAGTTCAGGACGCAGCGTGGAAAAACCTTACCCTCACACCGTCTGATAATTAATCGCACAAAAGGGGAACGAAGATATGCTCATAAAACAAAACAAAACGGAGAGAAACAACAACTGGCGTGCCTGTGACTTGTTTGGCACGCATGCAGGCAGCCGGAGTCGATAAGAGGACGGTTGTAATTATAGCAATTCATCATTCCCCAGACGCCAACAAAAGTGTGTTGAAGGGTTTATCTGCGATGCTGCGCTGCCTTTCAACACCTTAGGAGCACGAAGTAAACACTGAGCTGTTTTGTCTAGGGCACCTTTTTTTGACAGTCAACATTGAATTCTTAATACCAGGTTAGCGCGCGAGACTCGGTGGCGTGCACCGAGCAGGCCCTGGAATTAAATCTCCACTGGCAGTGATGTACGAGGAGCTCTGCTTGAAATGCACTGAGAGTGAGAGGAATTCATTTCCTGCTCTTTGGGAAAGCTGGCGCGGTCCAGGATTCCCCCCGTCCACCCCCCTCCTCTCACAAATCCTCTGGAGATAAAAACGGGAAACGGAGGATTAAATCGCAAAGCTCCAAGCCAGCAGGCGCAGAGCGTAATGGTCAGCCCTGTGCTTTTGGCAGCTTTTCAAATGCGAGCACACTCGACGCAGTGTGCGGTCTGATGCGAGGAAGCCGGGATACGGGATTACGCAACAGCGAGGAGTGCGATTCGGAATACGCTGGAATTTCAGCCGGCGTTAAACACCTGTCAGAGCCATGTGCTTTTCTTTAGAGAGAAATCCAGCTATTTAAAAATATATATATAATAAATAGGTACTCAATACTATAATGTATTGAAATTCTTTAATACTGTTGTACGCTAGTAATAAAAACAAGGTGTTGGTATTTAATAAAGAAAATCAGATGATTGATATGGTGAGGTTTTCTGTAGAGAGATTAGTGTTTAACATTTCGTAAAAAGTCTCAAGTGTTGATTTTCTCCCTAACGAATTAAATGAAATAAAAAATGTGAAGATAAATGGGAACAAATGTTTTACTGCGACAGGCCGCAAAGTGCCCAAAGATACATTTGAAAATTGCTTGTTTATGTTCCAACCACTCAGCATTCAGCATCAATTCAATTCAATTTTATTTGTATAGCGCTTTTAACAACTGTTATTGTCGCAAAACAGGCTTTACGCAATGAAAAGAAATATCAAAGTTTGTATGAAATGTGAAGGTATATGAATCAAGAATGGTCAGATGGTCCCTGATGAGCAGGCCGAGGGCGACAGTGGCAGCGAAAAACTCCCTGAGATGGCAATAGGAAGAAACCTTGAGAGGAACCGGACTCAACAGGGAACCCATCTTCATCTGGGTGAAACAGGAAGCAGGAATTGATCTGCATTCATTCTGTGTGTTGGGTGGCAGGCAGTTTAGTATAGCAGTTGATGTTAATTGATGTTAATATCGAGTCCAGGTAGTTATTGGAGGCTCAGGTAGACTTCCAGTCCTGAATTATCGGGCGACTGCAGCCAAGTCAAGTCCAGAACCGTCTTCATGGTAGAGTGAAACTGTCCCCAGACACCGGACGCATCTCAAAGAGACCACACGGGGCATCCATGTGACAAGAGCTCCAACCAAAAGCGGGGCACCAGGATGAGTCAGGTCCAGAGGGCAGAGGCGGTCTGGATCACTGGCAGCTCAGGAAGCATCACCAGTATACTAATCACCAGCCTGATCATCTGTCATCATCCGCACCCGTTTCTCACTGGTTCATGCCTTAAGTTAGATGTTTATGCTTGAATGATTCATAAGTCACTGTGTGGGGCTTAACAAACAAACAAAAAATCCTTTGAATCTGCCCAGGTACAGGGACTGGACTGAAAACGAGAGACCAAAAAAAGTTCTTCAGAAAGCCTGGAGAACTGTTCCTCAAGATTGGATTA
The DNA here is from genome assembly GCA_011419295.1 of Clarias macrocephalus. Classification (NCBI taxonomy): domain Eukaryota; kingdom Metazoa; phylum Chordata; class Actinopteri; order Siluriformes; family Clariidae; genus Clarias; species Clarias macrocephalus. The sequence goes on along the minus strand of JAAGKR010002015.1, from coordinate 89,392 downwards.
CGAAATACAAGAAAGTCTGGCTCTTTGGTAACAAAATAAGAAAACATGAAGGGTGGTTGAAGTACTGTATGTTTCAGGAAAAGGTTTTTATTGGGTTGTATGAGTACTGAAAAATTATTCTCATTGTAGCTAGCTAGCTACGATGAGAAGTAGTTGCTAAGTAGCTAGCTAGCTGAATGTGAGGCTAAAAAAAGAACAGTTAGAAGAATAATTCTAAACAGTTATTTTTCACATACAAAAAAAATGTGTCTTGTGAAAGTTTATCTATAACATTGTTTCAAAAATGTGTATGATTGAGTTTGTGTTCATTCAAAGATTGTGCGATTGTGGGCTTTAAAATAGACACAAGAGAGAATAAAAACCAAAACACGATTGCCTCAGACGATCGCTGCAGCTCCATTAAAAATAAATAATGTGTGGAAAATGCTATAACACAACTCGAAACTACAAACTAGTTTTGTAGAGGTCACTGTGTTCTATCAAATATAACACAACCATAAAAGAATAAGATGTGATGGTGTTTTTTTATGGCTGTAAGAGTAAATAAAACACTTTTCACAGGGTACGTGCTGTTCGAAGAAATTTCATGTCTCAAAAAAAATTTTCCCCGGTTGCTAACCGCACCAACATCACATCACAAACGGCCATTTTGGAAAACCACTCCCATACCCCCCCCAAAACCCCTTAGTGTTCTGTGGGAACAGTTCCACTTCCTAACCCCGCCACCCAAGATTTAAAAGAAGAATCGCAAATAAATAAATAAATAAATAAAAAAGTATGATGATAAAGTTCCTTCTTGAACATATAACAGATTCAGGACACAAACCGAGACACCCACAGACGCTGAACTGAACTAGAGATCGCGGTGTAAGGGTTTAGTTTTTTTGTGCGCGTCTCTTAGCTTAAACTAATAAGATCCACAGTCGTCAGGAAAATCCTTCTCTGAAGACAAGGAAACAAACGCGGCGGATATAAACGGATGCAGGTTCAGGAACAGCTTTTAGTACTCAGGCTTTTACTGCTTTTGCCCAGCCTGAGCGAAAGAAAGATGGATGACTTGGCAGGAACGCACTCCCCCATGCCACATACAGGCAAGCAGATGGTACAGCCCGCCAAGCTCCAGCTCCCTTCTCGTATGGTGCCTGACTGTGTGTGTGTGTGTGTGTGTGTGTGTGTGTGTGGAGAATTTCTGCCTCCTTTACTTGTAACTAAAACAAATCTCCTGGGAATGGGAATGCACCTAAAACTCTGCCATACACTAAATAAATAAATAAATAAGGGGGGGAAATTCTCTTTATGACCTTTTTCGTTATCCACATTTCCAGTTTCCACCCAATTCCTTGGAGAACAAGTTGGCTAAGAAATGTGTGTAATGTTTGTCTTACACAATATTTATCAACAAACTTTTTATGTCAGGAATCACCAGAGGACATTTTTTTTTTTTATTCTTCTGTGTTCTTATACTTTGGCTTTACTCAAGAATTTCACAACTCAATTGAACATGAGTAATTAAATGCAGCCCGTTCCTTATAACGCTAGTAGTTCATCACTTACAAGCCAAGCCCAGCATTTAAACATTAGAAGGGGTTAAAAAAAAAATAATAATAATAAAATAAATAAAATAAAATAAAATAAAAAAAGCTCAATTTTTACCAGGCAGCACCAACCTACTGAGCCCCTTAAGGGACAAAATAATAAATAAATAAATAAATAAATAAAAGTTGGAGTAAAAGGAAAATATATAGTTTCTCCTAACATACGGGATGCCAAAGTGTGAATAGTATAGATTGTAGCACCTGTAGGATTATACAGAAACACAGACGTTTTGCTGCCTCTAATGCCTACAAAGTCTCAAAATTTAATCTGAAAATGAAATTAGGTATTAATTAAGAGAAGTAGTTGTGAGCATGTGGGAGTGCGCGGCTTCGAACATGCATGAATCTTGAAATTAATTGTTTTGAGACTGATGCAAGAGTGTGAAATGAGTGGGATTTGAGAGTAATTTGCTTGCAGAGTTTGGAAGAAAAGTCCAAAATCAAAACCTTTTTAATTTTTTTTTTTTTTTGCACAAATTTTGCACCCGACCAGAAAATGTGTTTCTGTCGGGCCACTTGGAAGCTTCTCTGCTCAGTATAGAATACATTTATATATCGGGGGCTCTGATCAGCCGATCATCAGCCTATCGATCGATGCATCTCCATTATAAATGTATCAAGTAATAATAATTAAAAAAAAGGATTTGGAGTCAGTGTAGTGAGACATGAATTACCAGACAAAAGAATCGCAACTGAATCAATTTTTCTTCCCCCATTTCTAATACTTTTTAGTATTTAATTTTATTTGGTGAAGTCATGTAACTATCAAGCTTTAGCTATATTTAGACTGAGTTTAGCTACCTCACTGTCAACACCTCGTTGTACTTCTGTCCAGATAGCTGTATTTAATAGGCATGGGAATCCCAGGGGATCACCCAATATGATATTATCATGATACTTACAGTAGGTGCAATTCAATCTGTATTGCGAAGGATCACAATATTATAAATATCCTGAATTTATGCTAAAAAAAGAGAAAAAAAACCCGTTGACACTACATGGTGTTTACTGTGCACTTGAACAAACACCATTTTGTCTCTGAGCTGTTTTCCACTGCATTGGACTGTGAACTCTTGTTGAGGATTTAACGAAATTAGGATTATTCACCATCGAAATCTGGGATGTTTTAAGATTTACAGGACAGACATTTTCTATCATCATTTTCTATTTAATTGTAAATATTGGTATCTGGTGCACTGCAGTGTCTATTCTTTTGTACAATACACGTGAGCTACTTCTGCGAATGTTCGCAGCTCCGCCGTCTGTTCCTATGTGCGGAAATTTGTAACTTGAATGTTCCTAAGTCGGGGATTTCAAGTGTAATTTGCTCCTACCATACAGGATGCTGTGCTGCCTGCCAATGAACAGGTTAGAGCACACCACCTGCAGGATTATAGAGGAACTGCAACATTTGACCACCTCAGATATGTACGCATAGAATTTTTTCAAATAACAAATAAATAAATGTAAAAAACCTATTTTGGATTAAGTGTGGTGATACATGAGTTGTAACAGAAAAATGTAAAAGGGTAAAAGAGTGAATAGATTTGTCCCTCTATAGTATTTAATACATTTTTTTAAGCTAGCTGGTGTTATGCATTTCCACAAGCGTCGTCATTTAACTAATTATTTATCCAACATAATACTTAAAATTCATTTAAATCCAGCACACACACAAGATGCATTATACTGGTGTTTTCAACCACTGTGCGTTTTTTAAAATTTTAATTATTAGATGTTTGTCATATATAAAACCAGAAACCAGTCATGTTAGCTGCTTTAGAATTGGTTATTAATTCCTGTTGGAAAACGCTCTCAGTTCAAGTCACTAGGCAAGGATGTAAAACCCGAGCTCCACCGAGCTCCATCACTCTCTGAGTGAATAAATCTCATTTTGCTCCCAGCAGGATCTGAACCGATTTGCTGCCACGCTCGATTGCCACTCGGTGAACTCGTAATGACACGCGGCGTTGGCCGCGAACACTTCCACTGCAGGCAGTGTCGGAGCGACTCTCCATCACCGCTCGCTAACGCCCGGGGGGATGGGGGGGGGAAGCCAGAAAAGAAGGCGGGTGAAAGGCTAGTCACGTCCTCGCAAGTGTCCTCAATATGTCTCGCCCACGCCTCCGGGGTTCTGAAGAACTACTACAAGATGGATGCGCTCCTCCCTTTGGAGCGAGAAGAAAAGTCGGACGGATGCGCTTTTGAGCGCGGCCAAGAGCTGCATAGCTCCGAGGACGACAAATCAAAACCTAGTGCTTTGATAGAAAAACTCCAGCTTGAGTGCTGCACAGATTGTTTTTGAGAAGAAGGGACACACACACACATATGGAACAGTTTTTTTTTTTTTTTTAAGGAAATCTGGGATGTCTCAGCTCTCTGAGTGCAAATTAGACAAGCTTTGCTCGTTTAACGTTTGATAATGACGGTCATTAAAGCTTATCTTGGAGGGGAAAAAAAGGCTTTAAAGCAGGCTAAAACGTTTTATTTATTAGACATAATAGAGCGTTAACAACTCTCAGTGAGAACACGTGCATCCTGCTCACACGCAGAGGCAAATCTTTTAGCGGTGATGTCGTTATCTCGCAAACGAGACAGCGCTACTTACAGAGAAATCTTTTTTCTGTTTTTTTCTTTTGTCCCTTCTACATCACTTTGTTTTTTTAAACGTCCGATCGGTACTGTAGGTCAGTCATCCTGATACCAGGAGGAAAGAAAAACAAAACCCTGAACTCAGATTTCGTTTCCGCGCAAAACGTGCCGTTACGACTTCCGACTCGAAACGGCGCTTAATGAGTCGCGCTTTAGGAGTAAAGAAAAGCCCGAAGACTGTTTTGCATGGTAAGGAAGCTCCTTTGTGTTTCGGAAAAACACTCGCCGCTTTAGAATGACCTTTCCCAAGGCCTGAATGAAGCAGTCTCGAGATCACATGACTCTCAAGATTAAAGGTGCTAGATATCATTCCTAGGATTACGAGTTTGTTCCTAAAGCGTCTTTCGGGAACACAAACTAAACTCATGTATGTGTAAATACTATTAATGAATCCTTAAATGTTTTACTTTACCTTTTTTTTTTTTTTTGGTTTACAGAGCCCCTCCCCCCGCCTTTAACTCCTCATGAATATTCATAAGCAGACTCCCATGCAGCTGTTGCTTCTTCTCAAGATGCTTGTTTGACGTGTTTGATCCAAAATATGTCGAAGAAGAAGGGAAAAGAAAAGAGGTCCTCGAGGGCAAGGACGATTTTTAGATTAAAAAAAAAAAAAAAAAAAAAAAGCGCTATGATACAAATTAGCCATGTTGCCATGCTTGATGAAAATGTATTCGGTCCCAAATAATATTCTGCCAAATAATAATAATAATAATAATAATAATAATAAAAGTAATTTAGGACATTTTACATTCATTTGGCAAAAATTCTAATTAAAGCGAAACTTAATTTTTTTATTTGTTTGTTTAGAAGCTTCATTCGCTTGCTTTCTTTCAACATTGTGTTCTGTACTTACTGTACTTCTGCAGAAGGGCGGGACTGAGTTTTGGGCTGAAGCGAATCGAGGAAATCGCATTAGGTTTTCCAAACTATTTAAAAAATGTCGGAAAACCCTATTTATACCCCTTTAAATAGCTGCGGCGTGTCGCAGCACTTCTATTTTCTCCTCGCTTGATGCAACTCGTAAAAAACACTGAATAATTAGCACTGGTCAGATCTGGTGTTATAGACAGAAGCGAGCGTATTCGGAGAGACAGAAGGACCCACATCGTCTAAACAGAAAACTCTTGACGGCTGCCTGCGTGTTCAGAAGTCACATTTCCCTTGTGGAGGAGAGTCTTTCCAAGAACCTCTAGGAATCCCATCGACTGGGGCCTAGCAGGATGTGTGTGCGTGTGTGTGTGTGCGTGCGCGTGTGTGTTTGTGTTCAGGGAAGGGAGGTCTTCCTGGCTGAACTTGCTCACTTTTTCCTCATGACCGTGTGACCCTGCGACAATTACTGAGACAGCGGAGAAGCCGAAATGGGTCCTTTTTGTCTTTTTAACGCTCTCCTCCACCAGGTCAAAGAAAAAAAAGAGAGACAGAGAGCAGTATGGTGCCGAGCCATCCACTCAATCTCAGTCCGGACCAGAGGGACCGTCCGTTCTGTCAGTAACCGGATGTTTACTGCTAAGTGTCCCTCTGAGAGGGAGGGAAAAAAAAAATAGGAGCCAGTTCCCTGTGGCATTTATCCAGCTCTCAGGTCGGGTCATTTTCAGGCTCCATGAATAATGCAAACGGAACAGGAGAGATCAAGAGCAACATGAACGCGGCATGCCAACAAGCAAAAGCGACATGGTAGATGTGTGAGAAAGCTTTTTACCTTCTAAATGCCATCCGCTGCGGCGGACCACACACACAAAGTTTTTTTCCCAGTAAGTCACCGTCGGCATTTTATCCAAATACCAGCAGGATTTACAAAACTCACATCTGTCATGTACAGCTTGTTGATTAGTAATGGGACTCACCAAGGAGCGCCTGATCTGATACCTCGGTGCCGATTCGATTAATATTGCGTCATGATTTTATAAATATCCCGAAAAGTTGTCACAACTCAAAAGTTTTATTCAACAGCTTCACAACTGAACTTCACATAAGCAATTAAAATGTAACTATTACTATGAAAACATTAGTTCGCTCACTTAAAAACCAAGCGCAGCATTTAAACAATACAAACTAACTTCACATACAAGAGTTTAACTTTTATCTTCAAATTCAATCATAATTATTATTTCTAAACAAACTTAGCAAATAATTTACTCCTGCCACACAGGACTATTCCAATGTGTGAATAGTTTAGAGTGTACCAGCTATAGGATTATAAAGAAACGCTCACATGTTGCTGCCTCAAATGCCTCCAAAATCTTAGCGTGTGTCGAGCAGTCGCGAGCTCAGCTAACCCGCGTGTTTCGAGAATAATCAACGCTTGGGTGTTTTGGACCTGGTGTAAGCAAGAGTGTGTTTCAAAACTAATTCACCTGCAAATGATTCTAAAATCAATGTGGCGGTACGTGATTCGGCACACAACAGGATCGTTATTCAAGATATTTAAACTTTTTTTTTTTGCAGTTTAAATAATGAAAAGACATGAGTCAATTCTGAAGCAACGATTAAATCTATTGACTCAAGCAACAAAACAAACATCGATTCAATAACATCGCTGATTAAATATGTAACAAATGTTCCAGTAAAGCAGCTTCGCCACAGCAGCTCTTCTGCACTAATCAGATAAAAAATTTTTTAAAAAACCTTAGATTTCTTTTCACCTTTAATTATTGATCTCACAACCGATCAAACTGAATACAGATGAAGATGAACAGCCCAATCAGAGAGCTTAAATTGCTATCTAATAGATCCGAAACCGTTTTCCAGGAAGAATGGAATATAACTGCCAGAGAGCTCTATTACAAGGTAAAGGAGCTTGAACAATGTATTACTCTGCAAAAATGACAGCAAGTGAAATATTCTGGAACTTTAGTACGTTTGATTAAAAATAAGCTTAATAATCCTTATATTTGGTTTTTTGACATCTTAATTTAAGAGAGTGTAGATAAATGTGACTACAGTTAAACCGTGGATTGCGAGCGTAATTCGTTCCGCAATCGAGCTTGTAATCCAAAGCGCTCAGATGTCAAAGCAAATGTCAGAGTTTCACAACCCAAAAATATTCATATAAAAATAATTAATACAAAATATAAAGTGAAAATAAAACAAATAAACCTGCTCTTTACATTTGAAAAGAACATCATCACTCCTCTCTTACAGAGTCTCTGTCGGCGAACTGGAATCTTTTCCTTTTCTTTTCGCGCGACTAACAAGAAACCTCTCTAATGTCACTTGCTTTTGCCTCCTTTTAAGGATTTGGCGGAGATGTGACATTGCGTTGTCATGAAACAGATTCATCTCCTGCACTGCTACAGACTTTTTAACTTTAAAAAAATGCTTTACATGCGCACACACATGGTCACAATGTTATAGTAAACGGTACACACGGATGTTGACTATACGAGCGATGCAGAGAAAAGAACCATCGGCTCAGTTGTGATCATGTGACGGCTCGGCAGACACTTATATGTGACTACTCGTCATATGTGTATTACTCGTCATTTCAAAGCACTCGCAGGCCAGATTACTCACAAGCCAAGGCTGTGCTGTAAATTCAAGATATTTGTATTGTTTTGCAGAAGTTTTACGCGGCGAAATAGATAATTTCACTACAAAGACAAGACAAACTGTATGAACTAAACTTTATCAAGTTTAAACTTAAATTTAAATACAGTCGAATTGAGCCAAAAATCCAGTATATATTATATATAATTTGTTAAAATAATTTTAGAATAAACCAAATACAAGATTGCTAAGCTTATTTCAAGTCGAATGTCATCAAAATTAGTAAAATTACCTGCTGATAGAAAAAGAAATTTTTGCTTAGAATTTTTGTAAAATGTGATTTTTTGGTTTGTCATTTTATTTTAAGTAACTGTTTACTTTTCCTGATGCTCTCCCGTAAATTATTTCTACTTCGATTGTTTCCTCAACTTTAACAGTGCACATGATTAAACGATTAAAGTCTTACGTACAAATATATTAAAATACTTTTCAGGGAATTTGAGAGAACTTCTTTTTTTTTTAATTAAATAAACCTTGTGAACCCTGATCGAAAGTAAACGTCTCTCTTCTTAACCCCCAAGTAATCCACACCAGCTCTCATGTCATTTTGAGTCAGCATAACTGTTTCTAGAATCTCACACACACACACACACGCGCACACACACACACATTCTCTCCCTCGCTCGCTCTCCCTCACACTCGCACACATTCAGAGGATGACAGTTTGCTGCGGATGAGATTTCGCAGACCTACCTCGAAGCTGTACTCTCTGCCGTCTCCTGCCAGGGAGACCTCCTTCAGTTTGATCTTCTCAACGTGCACCACTGTAACGTGAAAGAAAAGAGGCTCGTCAGAATTCAGCTGCCGCACGACTCGGCAACGGGAAACGGTTTTATTTCAATCTGGGTCTCAGGACCTCGTCATTGTACAGTACCTTGGCTCGGGGGCATGCTGCTGAGGTGCTGGATCGGACACGATGGCCATGTCCTGCTGCCCTCGGGGTGTGGACAGAGCTCGTCTGGTCGGGAAAACTGGCTCTGCTGAAACAAAAGACAGGACGCCGAATCAATTTTGCACAATCTGGTCCTTTAACAAAACTTCCACAAAGTTTTCAAAACACACCCCTAATTTTATATATAAAAAAAAGTAAATAAATAAATAAAAGGATTTGCTCTGGAAACCAACCCGAGCAACACAGAGTGGCCTGATTAAGTGGCCGAAACATGCGGAGGCTAAGAACCAGAGGCATTTCATCTCTTTGGCCTCAGTGGTTTAACCACCGTGTCATAGCAAATTGAACCCGACAGCCACATCAAGCAAAGGTCAGCGTGAAGGACAGGACGTCCACCGCGTCAATCCGGACTCCGGGCGTCTGCGGTCGAAGGAGTGCAGCCGTAAGGGAAAGTCATTTCAAGTCAGAAGCAAACCAGAACATGATCCACCTATAGTTGGTTATTTCTCAATAATATTATCGTGATTTTGTGCTTTTTATACAGTTAATGTTCCTGTTAGCGCTTGCAATATACCGTATCTATGAGGGGTGGGTTTTTTTTTTTTTTTAATGAATGGGGGTGTAAAAAAAAAGAGACATTTACAAAAGACTTCAAGCGCAGTACGAAATGGGACTCTTAGCCGCAGTAAAATATTTCAATGCTGCAAAATGTTTAAAAGGTGGCGTCCGCTGGTGAAGTATTAAAAACAACTAATAAAACACTGAAAAGCTGTGTAATTTGTGTTGATTGAAGTCACGTCTCACAGAAAGCGATAATCTTTTTTTTCCCTGCCAATCTTCCATTCCACACTCCAGTCCTGTAGGTGGCGATATTGCCATTTATATTTGGCTCAGAGACTCAAAAGAGGAAGAATAAAAAATAGTTTCTAAAAAGTTTTTAGAAAGATGCATGAGCTCCAGAGTGGCGCAGTGGTAAAGTGCTCGCCCCATCCTCCGGAGATTTTAGTTCGATTCCCAGGTGATGCTGTAGCCTCCTGGCTGATTAGCCGAGTGGGATGGGAGGCACTTAGTGCTCTTACGTTAATTATGGCTCCACAGCCAACCTTGGAGCTCTGTTAGCTCACGCAAGCGAAAGGAGCGGCTAGCGTCACGTGGTTCGGAGGAAACACGTAATGGTCTTTGGTCCTGCCTGACTGACTGGTCAGAATGTGAGGGGCCCCCTAATGATGGGGGAACTGGATGTGACTAAATTAGGGAGAAAATCAGGGGGGGGGGGGGGGGGGAGATGCATGCATGCAATTTGTATTTTATGC
>JAAGKR010002015.1:0-79374 GCA_011419295.1 Clarias macrocephalus | reverse complement strand
CGGGCCGCCCCCCCCCAGAAGAGGCATGCAATTTGTATTTTCTGCTAAATCTGTTGTGCATTTTTACAGAATGTCAATTTAAGTCAGTTCAACTGTAGTAAATAATTTGTAAATGTGTAAAATGTTATTAAACGTGCAATTTAATTCTGAATTTGAAAAGTGACCAATAAAAAAAAAAAAAACTGATGAAATTTCACAGCTCAAGGCAGGACACACTATCGCTCACTGCTGATGGTGGAAAGTTTGATCAAAAAGTAAATTGCGAGAATAAAAGAGCTGTGTTTAAGCTACATTTAGCTATATTTATTCACTTTTATCCCAAAATGGTTTGTTATTGATTCAATCCCAGTATGCGGTTGAGGGTGAAAGTCTCCTGGAAAATTCTTGTGTCAAAAGCAACTAAATGTTGGACCGAGACTCATAACAGTAACGTAATCCTCTGTTCCATTCCACTGATCAAAATCACACAACAAGAACAAAAGAGGTCACAGCCAGGACATCCCCGCCTAAGCACCTACCCCGGGCAACGCTCCGAGTCACGAAACTGAACCATCAGATCAAATACAAGTATGCAGCAGCTAGCTGTTAAGCCTCAGTCCTGACAATCTCATTGAGACACACACAGCTCCAAATCTGCTGACCTGCACTTCCTTCTCTCTAAAATCTCTGAAGGCGAGTCGTATTCGTCGGACCAACAGGAAGCCTCATGCTTATCAGGGCCGCACCTGCATCGTGAGAGTCATGAGCGAGAGGTGAGCCGAGTTGAGCAGCTGTCAGTCATGTGAAACTGCTGTCAGTCCGTCATCTGATCTGATCAGGGTCACGAAACACGAACAAATGAAAAACACACAGCAGCTGATCGGGCGAGCAGACCAGCGGATTTGCAGCAGAACTTCACCGAGTTGTCAGAATGAGGACTTCGGTTCAGGCTCGTCCTTTCCCGAGCAGATTGTCTCCCTGCTGCCGTTCATAAATAACGTTCTTGTTGAAATTTTCTGACGTTGAAGTTTGCGCAAGCGTCCAGAATTTAGACAAATGGGATCGCATGCTGGGTTTTTCGTCCCGTTTAGAATTTAGAAAATATTTCTGATTACAACAAAGAATTGTGTCTCGACTAGGGACGGGTTCTGATACTGTCTTTCCTCAACACACGGTACGATGATTAGGATATGATACAATCATAATATGACAAGATTTGAGCTTTTAATCCTAATCATCATACAGCACATGACTGCACAATTCTTGTGCTTTATTCCTCTTTTTTCAGCTTTACTCCTACTGGTTTGATCAAATATGTAAAGAACACCGATATCATGCCGTATATTAACCGAGTGTTTGTGGTATTAGCTCGGGTGTACTGTACATACTGATGGCGAGTTCCACAAAACTTAATGTCTCAGGTCCACAACACTTATGTTATCTTCGTTATAAAAAATAAAGGCAGTGATGTAAGAAGACCAAACGGTATATGTTGCGAGAGCGAGTAATACACATCTTGACATTTTTGTATAGAATTGTGACATGTATATTCATTTGGGCAAAATCCATAAAACGTTAATTACACTATGGGGTAATGGAGCCTGAGGCGGTTGAGGCTCCGGGATACTGATCATAAGGTCAGCCATTCGAGCTGGGCTGCCACTCTTGATCCCCTGGGTAAGGCCCTTAACTCGATGCCCATAAAATACCCAGCCACTGGAAGCACAGGGCATCCCAAGCCCAAAGGAATACAAGTCTGATTAAAGTCAAATCACAGGTTTACCAGGAACTTAACCTGTTTCAGGAATGTTCCAAACAGAAAAGGAAGACTGTTAATCAAGTTTATTGTCTCATTTGTCTAAAGGAATGATATTTCTTAAAGGTTTTGAAGTATTTAAAAGAAAAAAGAAACTACTAAAAATACACAATAAACACCAACCCGGATAAAAGTGGACAAAGTGACGAAGAATCAAACATTGGAAAGTTTACTGGAATTATTTGTTTTTTTTTTCTTCTTATTTCATATTTTATATTCTTGTTTGAAAACTCTTATTTTTCATCTGCATTCATATAAGCGTTTCGTTTGATATGATACTGTGTATGACTGCCTATGGGACAAATAAACTTTAAATTGAAATGTGTTGAAAACAGATTCTAAATCAGGAACTGATTAACTGAATGGATCAAGAAGTGAGCCATTAACTTGCATAAAATCACACAGCTCTATTTCCAACACATTAATTGAAACTATATTTGTATATGTATATAAATGTGAATCAATCAATACATTAATATTTGCATATGCAGTATATAGACTGAGGAATAACCGGGGAACAGCTGATACAATATTATCACGATACCTAGCTGCTGGTTTGATTCGTATTGCAATTCTGTAAGTATCAATTTTATAAATATCCCAATTCGATGTTTAAATCAATGGACATTTCCATCCCAAAAACATATTATATACGTAAGCTTGGACACACCTTCTAATTCAATGTATTTTGTTTTGTGATTTATTTTCTACACTATAGGACAATACTGGAGGTTTGGAAATTATGGCATAACACTTAAATAATTATGTAATTAAGTAACAACAACAAGAAAATACTACAACTGACTGTTGTTGTTGAAGACATAAAGGTCAGTTGTACTGGAATAGTTCTTGTAAGAACAATATTGTCAAGGGCATTTGCAAAAAAATTTGCCACCGTGATGAAACTGGCTCTCATGGAGACCTTCCCACGAAAGCAAGACCAAAACTGACCTCTGCTGCAGAGGAGATGTTCATTTAGAGTTACCAGCCTCAGAAATCACCAATTAAACAGCACCTTAGATCAGATCCGCTAAAAATATATATCTGCATATTTTGGATGCCTTCAGTGTTTTTTTTTCACAATGTAAAAAAAAAAATAATAATAAAAATGAAAAAAGACCATTGAATTAAAAGGTGTGTCCGAAACTTTTAACTGGTAGTGTTAATTAAAATGCATTTTGGAGTCAGTATGGCGATACATGAATTGCAACACAAAAGGATCACAATACGCAATTGAACTGATTCCCCTCCCCATATCTCGGAAATACTGATTATAACACATTGCATAATTGATCATATCTCATCACCCAGCTCTGATATCAAATCAGATATTTTCTTTTGTTTTTTAATCAGTATAAGCTGTATGGTCCTGTGCGATCAGGCCTTCGCTACACAATGGCAGAAGTATCCAGTCTTTTTCTTCCTAAACCACCCTGTCCTGCACAGCTCTCCCTTTCCTGGAAACTGAAACCTAAAGCATGGACTCAGAGTAAGAATGCAGGTTTTTAGATCAGACAAAACTGTGATGCATTCTGACGGTGTCCCCCTGCTCTCACACACTTCGCGAAGGACCTGCTAATGAGATGATGAGTCAAGTCAGAAGTGTTAGTGATGTAGAATACCTAAAATAGGCGGCGCAGGGTGACACCGGGAGCACGACTGGGGGAACTCTGCAACACTTATTCATTATTAATGCTTTTTTTGTTTTGTTTTAACAGATATAAGATGAAATTTCATCCTGTGTTCTAGATCAGTGTTCCCCATGTTTTTTTAATTGGGATAAAAAATTTGGGGCTTAATCACATGAATTTGATAGGTTATTATTCAAGACATATTTAATAAGGTAGAAAGAGATCAGGTTTCTCTATGGTTTGTCGCATTAAGCGTCGCCTATCTATGAAAACCAAAATTGAGATTGTTCCTCTGTGATGTCAGAGAGGAGCACGACCAGATTGCCACTGTAATGCCAAACCATTTCGGGCAGACGAACAAACCGAACGATGGCCAAGTAACACTTATGTTCAGGACCCATTAAAAACTTTTTTTAAAGTTTGCGTCTCTACAGCTTGTCTTGAGGTTGCAGTAAGCCCTGGTCCCGCTATGAAAAACTAAATTTAGATTTTTCCTCCTGGATGTCAGAGAGGAACAAGCACTAAACTCTCAGATTTCCACGCTACACTTCAAGGGTTTCTCTCTCTCTGTCTTATTACAAAGCTTTTCAGGATGGACTTTTTTTAAAGGTTGATATTGAAGTTACCAGCGTCTGTGCTGCGCATGCGCAGTGGCTCACGCTCCTCTCCTCCAACAACGCTTCGACGCGCTCCAGCTGCGCGCGCACGAGCTCCCTCTGGTGGAAGGTGAACGCCGGGTGCAGCGAGGCCATGGCGAAAAGTAACGCCAGCTGCTCCAGCGGAGCTGGTGCCGGTCCCGGTTCCGGTTCCGGTAAATTCAACCCGCAGCAGTTCCTCGTTGAGTGCAACAGGTCGATCCGGCTGAGCGTGCTGTAGAGGATCCCCGCGCACTCCCGGTTCTTGGATCCGAGCAGAGAGAGGCAGACGAGTAGGCGCGAGAGCACGACCGGGTCGGCGACGTCGGTGAGGAGTCGCAGGTCGGCGGGGCTGTTGGCGCGCGCCTCGACGTCGCGCAGGATGTGGAAGTCCTTCCGCGCGAGGTCCTCGAGGCACGAGCCGAGGAATCGCAGCTCGAGCGGTTGACACATGTGGAGCAGACCGCACATGAACTCCACGCGTTTGGCCGGGCTGAGCCGCAAGCCGAACCACTCGAACACCGCCTCCTTATCGAGCTGACGAAGAGCGCGCGCCGGCCCGCGTGCCGCCTCGTCGGTATAAGGGAGGAAGCCGCGCGCGCCGCTGCCGTTGTTGTTGTTGTTATGGAGGTGGTGGTGGTGGTGGTTGTTGTGCTCGCCTTCGGCCGCGTCGCTGTCTCCCTCCGCCGCTGGCAGCCTCATCTTCAGCATTATCAACTACCGTTGAGAGGGCATCGGTAACGGAGATCTCCTTCCCACTGCTTTTTATACATTCGCAGACGAAACGTTAACGGATTGTTACGCCAAGATTTGTTTTTACCTTTTTCTGTCTGATTTCTTTTTTTTTTACCCTCAGGAGCTACCGTGACTAGCTAGTTCAGTGTGGTCAGTTTCCCAGATTACTCGCTCGCCGAGCCTCTATGTCAATCAATGATTAACTCCACCCTCTCGTCTACCCTTTAGCAACCGCTGGGTCCTAAATTCCCCGTCTTTACTGTGACTCAGAACTTTGTTTCCAGAAACAAACGGCAGGCGTGCTGTTGCTAGGCAACGGGAAAGTATGCGCTGAACAAAAAAGTTAACACATTTAGGTGGCTAAACAAGAGGCGAATCCGTTCAAATTCTTAAGACGAAATTCCATATTTCGAAATGCGTTTTCCCATAGGAAATATTGTAAATGCGGATATTCTGTTCCAGCCATCCCAAATATATTACCAATATTAAAGCATTTCCAACAACATAATCAGATTGTTCATATAAAACTATTAAAAAATTTAGAAAATATGTAAATGAAGTAAAATATTAAATAAATAGATTTTAAATCTTACATAACCTTAATTTATGATTAATCTTGGCACTGGCTGCTTTAAAAAGAAAACCTGAAAGCGACTCCCTTTTTTCTTGTTTCTGTCCATTCTAGCGTTGTTGGGACCCATGGTGCTTTATCTTTACAAAATGCAAAAAAAAAAAAAAACGCAAACGTGACGCAAACACGTTTTGAACATCTCAGATGTACATGCGGCTTAGCCAGCATTCAGCTGTAATGTAAAGAGTTCATGGTGTGTACCTAGTCACCTGAGTAATGTCCAGAATAAAACAAGACTTATGTAACTGCCTTAATAAGGACAAATTGCTGCTTCCCTAAATTATGCTGATTTGTTTGTATAACCATTGTCGATTTTTGTTTTGTTTTATTTTGTAGTGTCATGTATCTCTTGACCTCTGTACAAAACTGTTCCAAATAATCTATTATTTGTGCGGGTAAATTGCTAACGAACGACTTTGTACAATGAAAATTACATAGCAAATACACTTAGTATCAAAGAATAACACAATACAACTTAGTGTTGTTTAAATTAACATAAACATATATTATAATTTGGTTCCAGTCTGTAGTAAATTGCATTTTTTTTTCAAGAAACAAATGAGTGAATAATTAAATAGAACAACACTTCAAAAATGATTGTGGATTATTTTTCTGATTAAAGTACCCATTATTTACATAAAGTAAAGGGTAGAATGCTGCTCCAGATTCCTGCCTTGGGTCCATGTGCATGGAGTTTGCATGTTCAAACCAAATTGCCTGTAGTGTGTGTGTGTGTGTGTGTGTGTGTGTGTGTGTGTGTGTGTGTGTGTGTGATGGATTGGCACCCAGGGTGCTCCCAAATCCAAGTCTCCTGGGATAGGCTCCAGGCCTTCCGTGACCCTGTACAGGATAAGCTGTATAGAAGACGAATGAATGATGTGGTCAAGACGTTCAGTGGTCAGTGCTGTTGCCTCGCACTTCCAGGGTCCGGGTTCAATTCTTGCCTCAGGGTCTGTACGTATGAAGTTTGTATGTTCCCGCAATGCTTGATGAGTTTCCTTCAACAGTTCAAAAACATGCATAAACAAACCAAACACAAAACACTGTGAGAAAACATTGGTTTTCTATTAAGACAAATTATCGCGGAACTAAAGCACACTAATTTAACATATTCATGAGGCGAAAATTCATATTGCAATAAGATATTCTCATAAGAAATAATGTAAATGCAGATAACCTGTTTCAGGCAGCCAAAAATGTTACCAATATTACCAAAAAAAAAAAAAACCCGCAAATAATCATATATTTTTTAAAAACATCTTTTTCTGACTGGAAAAAGAAATCATGATAAATTGGCCCTTCATCCAGTGTGTACACTAAGTCAACTAAAATAAGACTCCAAGCCTTCAGGTAAAGCAGTATGGAGAATGAATGAGATTCCCGGAACTTTTGAATGAACTGCATGTTGCAACCCGGATAGATTTAATTAACACATGGGATAAGAAAATGTTTTCTTAAACAAACCAAATACGAACCCGTATCTGTGCACGTTGCATCATTGTATTAACCACACATAGACTCATTTTATTAATACTATATATGGTTATATTCTAACCATCGGGAACATTTAGACAGCATGGAAAAGTTCCAACCCGGATGTTTTTTTTCACACACAGGAAGTGGGAGCCGCTCAGGGACCTGCAGCGATGTCTGCACAAACAGACTTTGTAACGTTTACAGGCAAGAGCGAGCCGGTGGACGTGGACATCGGGATCGGGCCGGGTATCAAAACCGAACATTTGGAGGACAGCCCGTGTTCGAGTGAAGAGCCGGCCGCGAGCAGCGCTGTGACTCTGGAGAGAGACTGCGGGTCTCCGGGACAGGGGGACGGGGCGACGGATTTGTCCGGCGTCGACGAGTCCCCCGCGCAGCCCATCCTGCGGAGTTTCCCGGTGTCGGTGATCGCGGGTAAGGCGCGCCGGTTCACGGCTCACTGGTACAGCAAGTACGGCGCCTGGCTGGAGTACAGCGCCGAGAAGGACGCGATCTTCTGCAAAGTCTGCAGGCACTTCGGGAACAACCTGATCGCCGACAAGTTCACGCGCGGCTTCAGGAACTGGAAGCGCACTCACCAGGCGTGCTCGAAGCACGAGCTGAGCAAAGCGCACAACACTGCTTTGTGCAAGTTCCTGCAATACAAAGAACAGTCGAACCACGTGACCTTTCAGGCAGATCATCATCATCATGATGCGACGACGACTTCTGGACTGATCCAAAGCAACCGAGATCACATCAAAGTCGTCCTGGACGTGGTCATGTTTTGTGTCCGGCAGCACGTCTCGCTGTGCAAGCACAAAGAACACGACCCGGGCAACTTCCGCGAACTCTTCCAGCTCCTGTGCGAATACGACCCTAGAATGAAAAGCCGGTTCGATGCCGTTCCCGGGAGTAAAGATTCCACCCCGACCGGTCCTGAGATCCGGAACGACCTCGTAGACGCTGCGGCATCTCTGCTGCTCCGACAAATCAAACAGGAGTTACACAACCGTGGTTCCGATCAGACCTATTACGCCGTCCTGACTCACGAGTGCTCGGACCAGTCCGAACGCCGACTCGTCGCGGTGTGTCTCAGATATCTGCACGGCGGCTCGATTAAAGAACGCGTCGTCGGATTCGTGGACGTCAGCGGCACACAGTCGGTCGAAGGAATTGCTTTGAAAATCTTGCAGATCTTGGAGCCTTTCGAGTTGGATCCTGGTCTGTGCCTGGGTTTCGGGTTCGACGGCGCATCCGTGATGTCTGGAGTGGACGGCATCCTGAAGCGCACTTTTCCTCGTGCGATGTACGTCCACTGCCGTTCGCACCGGTTGAACTCGGTGCTCTGTGACGCCTCGAAAGGGTGTCCGGAATTTAAGACGTTTTTTGAAACTGTTAACGCGTTGCATCTGTTTCTGACGCATGGTTCTCGTGCTTCTCGCTTTCTCGAGATCCAGAAAGAGATGCATCCGGATTGGCCACCTCTTGAGGTCGACTTGCGCCTGGGCTCTGCGACGGACGTGTTTTGTTCATTCGATGTGGTTTTGGAGATGTTGACAGAATTCGCAGAGGGTGGAGGACTAGCTGGACTCGAAGCGCAGTCCCTGCTTCAGCAAGTTCAAACCAAGAAGTTCTCGTTTCTTTTGGCTGCATCGTGCAAACTGTTCGAGGTGTCCCAGTGTGCCAGCGAGCTCCTGCAGAGCGAGACGTCGTCGCTGACCGAAAGCATCGATTCGATCGAGCGGCTGAAGCAGAGTCTTTACGATTTGCGACACGACGGATTCGATCGTATCTCGACAGCGTCCGATGAACTAGCGTCAAAAAACGAGATCGTAAACTGGGACGTTTCGTTTTCCAGGAAACGGAAACTTCCAAATCGTGACGATTCCACGTCCTTGCGCAGATCCGCAAGAGTGTCCTGCGCTGAAGACCTGCATGCGCTCTGGGATCAAATCCTTGACTTGCAGATTAACGAACTCGACAGCAGGTTTCACCCAGACGCCTACGACGTCATGAAAGCCGCGGATGCGTTACGCCAGGACGACACAAAGAACCTTCCAGAAATCATCCGTCCTGTCTGCAGGTCCTACGGCGTTGACGTCTCCCATGACGAGATGTCCGCTTTTTCTCAAACATTCCGTCGGACGTTGTCAGCAGGATCGTGCTTTTCCTTAATAGAGGTTTACGATGCGTGCGGCGAGGAAAGCTTCCCGAACTTGCACCTCTTATTACGCATCCTGCTGACTCTCCCGATCACGACTTGCACAGATGGAAGAATCTGCTCAAGCGTAAATAAAATCAAGACCGCGAGCCGGGGTACGATCCTGACAGCACAGCTGAATCCTCTCAGCCTCCTGTCTTTCGAAAAAGACTTGACAGACTCTTTGGACTATGATGAGATCATAGATATATTTTATCTTATAAAGTTTATAAAGCCTTTTATTTCACAGGGCGGTAAATTCGAAACGATGAACCCGTCACTCTTAACGTTAAAGCCCATGATTCCGGTTTAATTACAAAATTTTTACTACAGCATACGCAAGTGATATTCGTTCACAATCTACTCGACGGGATAGAAATACATAAATGTGACGTGAACCTGACACGAGTGAAACGACTAACTAGTTTATGCTGTGCCATGTGTTCCTAATAAAGTGGCACTTTTGTGTACGTATGGTTTCATAGAACTTTGTGTGTATCTTTAGCATTTTTTTTTTATATCTCAACAGCTGGGTTTGTGTGAGCAGTGGGCAGCTGGAATAGCAACATTGACTGGTGATGACTAAGCCATAAATATTGGCACCTCTCACTTACAATGATTAAAGCAAAAATTCCTAATTCAACTACTTTACAGTATTATTAGATATCCATTTATATTACAAAATACCAACAAGAATACACTATTACACCAAAAAGCATCCAATTTATTTTCCTTCTTAAGATTATGAATCATAAGACACAAATAACACAAATGTCCTGAACCTATTTATTTATATGTGCATCCTGTCCTCTGTGATTAAACATATTTGAATTCCAGCTGTAATGATACGTCGCCCCCTAGTGGGGAAAATTTGTGCCGTAATAACGGTTTCTTTAATATTATAAAAGGGCGACACAGTTCCAGAATCCGTTATGCCGGCTCCAATTTTTTTCCACTAGGGGGCGACGTATTGTTGCAGCTGGAATTCAAATCTTTTGGAAATATCGTCCTCTAGTGGAGCACCGCGTTAAAGAAGGAAACATTTCTTTCTACAGTATTAATCCACAGGTCACCTGTTTTGATCCTGAACAAACCCATTAGTGTGTGTGTGTTTTTTTTTAAATCTTTGTTTATGATTCACTTCAACTCAAAGTGCACTTTATTAGCTGATTAGTTTAATCAGTTGAATAGAGGCTTTCAATGTCTTATTCAGTTAAACAAAGCCCATATAACATAAACACCTCATTATAGCACCTAATATTAACCCAATTAAATCTCTTGTTAAGACCGTAACACAACAGCACTTTAGAAATTTCCCCACTGTGTAAGAAATGAAGGTATTTGCAAAACATGTATTTATTTGTGTAGCTGTATTGGGATTTAAACCGGAATGTGGGTCTTTTAAAAAAACAAAATTATTTAGAACTTAACAATTAAATAGGAACCGTACTTCAGTTTTTCTCAGCGCATTACTTTTGTCCACAGTTGTTCTTCACTAGAGTGCATGTGAAATGTCCAATTTAACTGATTCCAATAAACCAATTTAGTTGGTTCTGTTTCTCTAATCGAAGTAAACTTTTAACAAATTCCTTTGCACAGGATCGCGTCACACACTCCATCATAAAGTTACTAATAAGTACTAGCAGAGCTCTTCATTTTGAGCGCTTTATTCATAGATAATTTGTACCTTAAAAACATGTATATTTATTTGTCTTTAGCACACATTTTTCTGTAGGTTAGGTCACTTGCAGTACATGTTTTGGCCACATACAAAAATTGGCATAAGCAAAAATGTTTTTGTAAACATATGGTTATAAACGAAACTTCTATAAAGGTCACTAAAGAGTAATACAATAAACAGTCAATATTTGGTATGAAAACTCTTTGCAGAAAAAAAATAATCAAAAGTAGTGTTGAATACAGATGTGAGCAGCTTTATAAGTGAAACAGCTGTTAGGTTTTACTGAGTGTGCTGGAAAACACGCCAGAGTTCTTCTGTTAACTTCACTACACTCGCTTCTTTCTATTTTCATGCAAAACCCAGGAGACTACGTAAAGTTATTTTTCTTTCCATCTGAAAACTGGTCTGTCATGTAAAAGTTTATCTTTACAACATGTAGAATCCAAAACAAACAAAAAAAAACACTATTAGTTGAGAAAACACTTGTCTTAGCTTCAATCCGAGCAGGAATGCTTGAACGTTCAGCGCAGAGAATTCTCCAGGACTAGTCAGAAAGCAGTGATTTAAACACTATGATATTAATAATCCGATTGACTGTCTGGCCTATAAACATGTTTCATTCATCCACTTTCATTTTTTTTTTTCACGTTTCTTTTTTGTTATTTTTTTGTTACTTTTTGGAATTAAACTAAATGGTCTTTTTAGCACATTTTTGTTCTTTTATTATTATTTTCATTTTTATTAATTTTACATTTTAATGAGAACAGAGTTAAAACATGATATTAACACTTTATACACTATACACAAAAGAAACAAGAAAAAAATTACATTATTAAACAATTGCAAACATACACAAAAAGCTGCCAGGGGGGATAGATAGATAGATAGATTCCATAATATAATAAATATTTATAATAAATAATAAATAGACACCATTTCCGATATCCACGATTGAAAAGATGGAGTTGAGTGAGATTTCCAGTTCGTTAAAATGCGTCTCTCGGCCAAACATTTAATCATTTGTTGTTCCTATTTAAATACTATTTAAAATAAGCATATAAGATTATATTGATGCTTCTTGCACCTAAAAATCACAATTGCAAATTGCATTATGGGTACTAGACATGCCTCGATTGGAAACTCCAGAAGTGCATTGTGGGATTTCCAGATGTTGCAGCGTTTCTCCTTTTAGAAGTTGTTCTCCTTTTTTATTTAATGAATAAAAGTTGAGCAATAAATCAGCCTAGGTGATGATTATTATGATTAAATAATAACCTCGATTCACTCGTAAAGTCGTCGGCATCCTCACCTCGTTCTTTACCTTTCAGAAAAGCTGCCGGTCTAGAATAATAAAGGATTCTTTTGGCTTGATCGACTCTACACAGAGCCGAACACTGGGCTTGAGAGTCCAGAGGAAACCCATACAGTATGAACACTGAAGCCCACTGAACTTGAACTTGAACTTGGACTCTGGAGACAATTCATGGATTCTAAATATTTGCCTAAATTATATGCAGTAAAATTTTCTCTATATTTAGTTATGCTGTTAATAAATACAGTGGTCACCACAGTCCCTTGTTGGACTACAAAGGTTCTTATGGATGGATGGAGGGTTTTTTTTTTGCAATTTTTTTATGACGATTTGAAATAGATGATAATGACTTACTCGTTATGATTTCAATATTATATTTTTATTTATAAATAATTTTTTTTCGAAATTCTATACTTAATTAAATTGTATTCTCTAGTGCATTTCAATGCAAAACAGGCTGTGATGTGAATTAGCTTGGCGGCATGGTAGCGTAGTGGTTTCGCACTGTGGCCTCGCGCCTCCAGGGTCTTGGGTTCGATTCCTGCCTCGGGTCTGTGTGCATGGAGTTTGCATGTTCTCCCCGCGCTCGGTGGGTTTCCTCCTGGTGCTCCGGTTTCCTCCTGCAGTCCAAAGACTTGCAGATTAGGTTAACTGACGTTCCCAAGTTGTCCGTAGTGTGTATGCGTGCCGTATCCAGGGTGTACCCCGCCTTGATAGGCTCCAGGCCCCTGCCACCCTGTTCAGAATAAGCGATATAGATGAAAATGAACAATAAAAAGTCAACAGTTATAACTGTTATATCATCGAGTCATGACTTCCGACCACTGTACCAAAATAGCGTCAGACCCGTGGCGTTCCCTAGACCCGCTGTGAGAACCTTCTCCCCCTTCCCTCTCCGTCTCCATCCGTCTCAGCTTCCAACCTGAACGGTAAGCCCACCTTTGATTTAAAATAGCTGTGCTAATACATGTAACCGCGTTTAAACAGAGGACGTGTGTAAATAAACACGTTTTAAATAGCACTCCGCAGTTTGAGAAGCCCACCTCGTCTCCCGTTCGTGGTTCACGTTGGCTGTTTTATCCCAATGCGTCCTGTCTGCACCTTATCCTGTAAACATACCTTCCCATTCAGGACCCCGCTGGCGGAGAGCGTGGCGGCGGTTATTACGTTTGAACGCTCACCTTGAGTAAATGTAAAGTAGCCGCCATCTGTGTTAATGTATTTAGCCGAAACTTGGACAAATATTTTGTTGGAGTCCAAATTCAGGTCTGGGGAAGAACAAGAGCATTGTTTTTTTTTTTTTTTTTTTTTTTTTGCAAGCACCTCCTAAGTTAGCTCTAATCTTAATAGGCTGCGCCAAATAATTAAACGGTTGACAGTGTTGGTTGGACTATTTGTGTCTTGAAAGCGTGCAGCCATTTAGGTTTTCTTTGAAGGTGGTTTTTGTGGAGGGGCTGAGCAGACACTCCTCCCTTCCTCTCTCTCTCTCGCTCTCTCTCCTCTCGCCATCTCATTCAGAGCACTGAGGTTATACGTCACTGTCCGTGTAGCTATAAACACTCTCCTGCATGCATCCCTCCTTCCATGCCGATGACTCGTGCTCATGATGAGCATACTGTAGCTGGTGCATTTTTTTTTAAGAAACTCCTTTGGGAAGCTGTCGTGATCTCAGAGTCTTAAAAGAGGTGAGTGACGTGTGCCAACTTCTAACTCCTCAGAAAACGTGCATTGAAAGTTTGTCAGTGGTGCATTAATGTAGTGTAGAGTCTGCAATAAAGGAAGATTAATCCAAACACTTTAAAGGAATGCACATTTTTGTTCTCTCTCAGGTCCCGGCATAGACTAAACCCAACGATCAAGAACACAGACCACCTGGTACAGGTGCACTAAGCTGCTGGAGAGAGCTGGAGAGAGGCTTTGTCTGTTCCTGCTTAGCCATTTTTAATGTAGGAATTCGTCTCCATTTTCACGTCCAGATTGATGAATAGATTTATTTGCAAGGTTTCATGGACTTTTTAAAAACATGTCCATGACTTGACTTGCGTCTACCCTTTTTCCAGACCAGGTTTTGATGCTCCGTTGACTTACGGTATAATGAGGAAATGTTACTTGGGATCGTTTATTATCTGTCTATTCCTGACCCACACCAAAGGACATGATCAGGAGGACAGTCAAGCTGGTTTGTTTCTATGTTGCTTTTCCTTTCTTGTTCTTACCAACCATGACCAACTATTAAAACCTCCTTAATAATGTTCATATTACTGCTGTGTTTGCTTCTTTGTACTTTATTTCTGCACCATTTCTTGAGATGTTGTATGCTTTCCTTCATTGTTTTGCCCTGATCTTCTTTGGAAACCTCTTGCTCTCACTCTCTCTCTCACTCTCTCTATATATATATACATATATATATATACACCTGTGAGGAAAAAAAAGGTTGTCTTGGACTTGCAGGTTGTAGAACCACATCCACTGACTTGGTGTACATCATCGATGGCTCGTCAAGTCTCGGCATCGCAGACTTCAACACAGCCAAGCGCTGGCTCATCAACATCACCGGTGGCTTCGACGTGAGCTCTCGACACACTCAGGTCGCTGTGGTCCAGTACAGCGATACGCCGCGCCTGGAGATCCCGCTGGGGAAGCACCAGGACACTCAGACCCTTCTGAAGGACATCGCTGCAATCTCCTACCTCGGTGGCAAGACCCAGACAGGCCGTGCCATCAAGTTCGCCACTGACCATGTGTTCTCTGTCCTAAACCACACCACGAAGACCACCAGGAAGCGCATCGTCGTGGTTCTGACGGATGGCCGGTCGCAGGACGATGTGGTGGATCCGGCGATGGAAGCCAAAGCACAGAACATCGCGCTGTTTGCTGTAGGAGTTGGAGATGAGATCACCAACGCCGAGCTGGTGTCCATGGCCAATAAGCCTTCTTCCACTTATGTGCTGCATGTGGAGGACTACAACTCCATTGGGAATATAAGGGATGTGATGGAGCAGAAACTCTGTGAGGGTGAGTCAAGATCCAACGGGTCATTTCTGAGAGCGAGAGAGAGAGAGACGACCAACAATTGGGTTGTTTCTGGCTTCAAGGGTTACTGAGGCCCGACACCATCTAATCGTAAGGATGAGCTTTTGAGGACACTGTGTAGTGATGTGTGTTTGGATGGAGGGGATGATGAAAGACTGATGAATGATGATTTTTGTTTTCTGTCCTGTTACAGTATGTCGACACATACCTTCATGCAGTACAACAATTAGCTTTGATAGCATGGTGAAGTTAAGTCAGGTCAAATGATAGTATTTTAACACCGTCTTATTGGACAGCGTTCAGCCCAAACTACGTGTGAACCAGGAAATCAAAAGGGCTTTTTGAATATTTTGATCATGTGGTTAGGAACGTGAATGGAACACAAACCTGGTCTGACTAAGAGGTCTTCAGGACTGGATTGAGAATCTGGTTTTAGATGATCAGTTGCACCAGATATAGGGGCAGTGATGGTGGAGTGGTTAAGGCTCTGAGCTATTGTATAGAATATCAGGAGATCAAACCCCAGCGTTGCCCATAACTCCAGTTACTTCAAGGGGAGCCGTATCATAGCCGACCCTCTACTCTGACCTGTATATGTATATTAAATGCACATGTGACAAACATACATCCTTCTTCTTCTAAGCTACCACTTAACTAATCCTACTGGTGTCATTCCCAGAGTCGGTGTGTCCCCTGAGGATCCCTGGTACTGTCAACGGGCAGAAGGGCTTTGACCTGATGAGTATGATGGAGATCGAGGCAGTGGCTAAAAAGGTCCAGGGATCTATCGTATCCGAAGGTGCCTACCTCCTGAACCCTCGTTTGGACCTTACTCGCAGCACCAGGTAACCCCCAGCCTATTCGACTTAACCCACCTTAATCTAACCTTAATCTGACCTTCACGTTTGATTATTTCACAGAGAGATCTTTCCAGCAGGCCTGCCTCCTTCGTATGTGTTTGTGGCCACTCTGCGGGTCAAAAACCCAGTCCACCGGACGAAGTTTGACCTCTGGAGGGTGCTGTCTGAAAGCGGTGTCCGGCAAGTCGCAGTGACCTTGAACGGCTTAGACAAGTCGGTCACCTTTACCAGTAGCAGCACAACGGAGAAAGAACAGACTGTCCTGTTTAATGACCGAGGCATTAAGGTGGGTCGGATTTCATATAAAACAAACAAACAAACAAACAAACAAACAAACAAACAAACAAACAAACATCTGAGCACCTGTCTTATGTGAACTTGTAATGTTCTATCCACCCAAGAGGCTCTTTGACACAGATTGGCACCAGCTAAAGTTGTTGGTGAGGCCCAAACGTGTCACCTGCTTTGTAGATGACATATACATCGAGGAGCAGCTCTTGGACGAAGCTGTTCCCATCTACATCAACGGCAAGACGCAAGTGGCCATCAAAAGCAACTTAGAAACCACTGTGCCAGTAGGTCGTTCCATGATGCATAACAGCTGTAGAAAACGACAAATTCTTTATCCAAACAGACCAATCAGCTTTCATGAATTCCCATCCCTTTACGCTAAGCTTTGTGTCCGTGTCTTCTATCTAGATCATCTTACAGAAGCTGCGGCTCTACTGTGACCCTCTGCAGAGCGAGCGGGAGACAGCATGCGAGATCTCCTCCGTGGTAAGTCCGTGCTCACTGTTTACCCACAGCATATGGCACCTACAATTTCCTTCACGTCCTAACTTCTCTTTATGTGTTTTTACAGCAGGATGACAGGGTGAGTCTCCAGTCTACATATTATACTGTATATGAATTTTATAAGGAGTGTTCTAAGTTTTTCAAATCCACGTCAACACTTTTTTTTAGTGTCCTACAGATCGTTCCCGTCCTGTCGAGGGCTGCGATTGCCCCAGTGGTAAACCCGGCCCACCGGGCCTACCTGGACCCATGGTGAGTCATTCAGTAATGGGTGGGCAGGTGAACGGATGGATTGATACATCCATAGTTAGTGTTAGGATGTAGGTGTGGTCTTAATCATTATTTCATTTGTACCTAATTTGAACTTCACCTTCACTATACACAGGGCTTCAGGGGAGAGAAGGGTCGAGAGGGGCCTCCTGGCCCAGACGGAAAACCCGTGAGTGGCTCGTTCATGTGGCTTTTACAAGTAGCTAGGAATGTTCCGGGTCTTTTGTCACTGATGTGAACTTCTCAGCATAAGCCATACAATTTAAAGACTGAGGCTGGTTTTCTCTCTTAGTAACACAAACGCACAAGTGTTTACTATAAAGTAAGATGTTGCAATGCTGTTGGATGTTGGATAATCAAGTCTGGTTGGTGGTGATTGTGCTGAATTTTATCTACCTGTTCAGGGAAAGCTGGGAGAAAGAGGTCCATCTGGGCAGCATGGGAGAGACGGCGAGAAAGTGAGTGATGTAATCTGAAAAAGTCAATTTATCAAAAATAATGCATTGATATTTATGTATGGAAACAAGTACAGTAGTCAGCTTTTATTAATATTGTGCATTCATTATTACTTTTTGTGCCTTTAATGCTGTTATTGTCTTCCTCCATTTCCAGGGTGAAGCAGGTCAACCAGGACAAAAGGGAGAGAGAGGACAAGCTGGTCCCAAAGTAAGTCATATAATCATTCCGTAAAGTTGGCCAAAGCTGCCCACAGCAGCCATGTTACACCTTTTATTTAGCAGTGTACCTACATACAGTATATCAAGAAGAGACACACAGGTCTGTAGCCAGCAGCTTAAAGGGATAGTTAAAAAATGTGTTTATGTGCATGTTATAAGTAAATTCCAATAGGCTTTTGCCATTATAAATTTCCATGATCTAAAACACTGACCATGAAGTTTGTCTCTTGGAAAATTCACAACCCTTGATCCATGCAGAAATGCATTCCAAAGTTCATCTGAGACTCGTATAAATCTTCTGCGGTCAGACTGACTGAGCGAAATCGAGTTCATATCTTTCAAAGTTATGGTGTTTTTGTTCCAAATGTAACTTAAACTATCTGTATTTCTTAATTATTTAGCTATCCTGGGAAAGAAAAGAGTAAAAAATTTGAACCGTCTCATTAAGAACAAACCTTTATTAATATTTGCATGACTATCACTAGTTATGAGGTGTACAACTTTCCATAGGGTGCGATGGGAATCCAAGGACCGCCAGGACTGCCGGGCCCTCCGGGGCCTCTGGGGCCCGCGGTAAGGCTATACCTAATGCCTTAAAAAACAATACAGCAGATTCTACATACATGTATACAGATTTCCAGAATTGACATCAGGAATTTAGGGATTTTCATTAAGGAGTAGCAAAAATTGAAAGACCTCCGTCCTTAGACTTCATTCTGGCTTACATTAGGTAAACTGGATAATGAGATATTAGCTGTCTGTAATATTATAATGAAAACTTTTGTGTGATTACAGTGTAATTTTAACTGTACGGATCCTCACACAATTGATGGAAGTGTAATTTTAAGACTTAATAGCTAATGTGCTAAATGTTTCAGTCATTAGCTAACTTAGTGCTCCTTGTCCGTATATCCCAGTTGCCTAGTAACACTATTTCCATTTCCTGCTCCGATGATATGTCTGAGCAAATTACAGCCTGAAATAGTACGATATTGATTGCCCTACTTAGCATATGCACCATTTGACAAACAGTGATTTTTACCCGTCTTTAGGGCCCTGGACTCTCAAAATGGAATGATTATGCAGTAGAAGCAAGCAAGGTAAATATTTATAGATCATATCACGGACAAAGTGCTCTGATGTTATTTTACTCTCACTCATCTAAATGTGTGTTTTCTCATAGGGATTCCCAGGGCAGCAAGGGGAACCAGGACCCCCAGGGAAACCCGGATCACCAGTGAGTCATTTTTCTTTTACAGGACTGGATTTGGTTATGCAGTATATTGCATATTATTCACTGACCATATTACATATTACTTAGTTAGTTTGCCTACGGTTTTACCATGCCAAATATGGTCCACCAGTGATTTCACCAAGTCTACTATGGTTTAACTATGGTTTTACCATGATCACTGGTTTAACTATGGCTGCACTGAGACTCCAATAGTTTAATTACTGTTTTGCTGTGGGTACTATTGGTAAAACAATTGAACTCTTGGGGAAAAAAAATGTTTTTAACCATGCTTCCTATGGTATGATAAAACAATACTTAAACTATTATAATCATGGTTGAACCTTGGTTTTTACCAAGACTACTATGGTTTTGTTGTAGTTTTAACATGGTTACTATGGTGTAAATATGGTTGTACCATAACTACTATGGCTTACATGTGGTTTTAACAAGGTAGCTATATAGCTTAATAGTTAAATGGTTTTATAGGGGTAGTTAAGGCATTGGACTACGGTTCAGAAGGTCCCAGGTTTGAACCCCACAACCAACCCCCTGTTGGGCCCCTACGCAAGGCCCTTAAGCCTTAATGAGATATAATAAGAAAAAAAATATATATATATATATATGTTGCTCTGGATAAGGGCGTCTGCCAAATGTAAACGTTTAAAAGTCTTAATATGGTTGTACCAAGACTACCATGGCTTATTTGTGGTTTTCCCAAAACTATTATGGTGTAACCATGGTTCCTCCATGGGTACATTGCATTACTGTGGTTGCACCCAGATTACTATGGGTTACCTTTTTTTAATAGTTTTTTTTTATTTTTTTTTTACCATGGCTACTATGGTTGTACCAAGACAACTCTGGCTTGCATATAATTTTTCCATGACTACTATGTTTGTAATATGTTCATATTTATTATTATAACATATTTAATGTTATACTTTAATAATACATATTTATTATAGGTGTAGACATGATCCTACACGTTGTAAGTAATTTTTTTTAGGTCTCATAATTGTATAGTTTGTTTTTCTACACAGATCTTTTTTTTTAAATGTTCAGTGGTATGTAAATAGGATAAAAAGTACCACTCTTAGAGATGCTTGTAAGCAGAATGTTTTTGCAATGATTTAAGAAGAAAATTTCTTAAAACATTCACGAAACAGTGTGTCCTTTGTAGGGGGAGCCTGGGATACCTGGAAATGATGGGCTTCCAGGACTAGGTGGACTGAAGGTACAGTAATCTCCCTTATCATAGGATACAAACGGCTTGTTTTCATGCACATTACTACAGCGCTCTCACTACACGTCACACAGCTATCCTAACAGCCCGAAAATGTCTAGATTTGTTTATAAGAGACATAATGTGCTTCTAGTAGTTACTGAATCTCACATGAGCGACTGTCTTCAACTGTGAAACAACTATGCAGATTTATTTTAGGCTCTTGCTGCATATTTGCGGTCGTCCTTTTTTCCCGTCCTCTCGGACATTCTTGAGCTGCTCGACATCAGGACGCAGATACCAGATACAGTACAGTATATGGCTGTTGGTCATGTGAACAAAGAGCATCCAAGTCCTAGAGCATGGTAGGAAGGGATCTGTCCTACAGTATAACAGGCCTAGTTTGCTGCACTTTGCTAAATTTAAGTTTAAAGTCAAAACATTGACAGAAGGTTGTCTGTTTGTTTGCTGAATCCCAAAAAAGATCTTTTTTTTTTTTTTTGGAGTAAAAATGAGCACATGAACTAAGAGTGACCATCGGAGTAGGCGAGCATTTGAGATTATAACGCTCTGGCCGTGAATGGCCGTATTTAGGCTACACGTGTGGCGTCTCTCACCCAAATCTATTTCCAACTCCTCGTAGCATCTGTGTCGAGGAGAGATCCAGCTCGGCCCTGCGTGCGTAGTGGAAATTAAGATCCTTCCATTTACTGCCCCATTAACTTGTACAGACGCACTAATTAATGGATTTTATTAAATTGTACGCCAAACCTTGATGGTTAATGATTGCTGATAATTTGATGTGGGTCTGTTCAGAAGATGTGACCTTTTTTTGATCTTCCCTGACTCAAACCGACCGTTTTTGCGAAATGCATAGTAGAGAGTAAAGCTCTGTCTTTATGCTGAGCTGAATATTTTTAGCAGCGCATTAAGCACATGTTGGCCTTCCTGTTCAAAAATGTCTTGAGCTGCCTGTAAAAAGCAGAGCCCGTTCTATACTTTACAGTTTAACCGCTATGGAATATGGGAAGGAAAAAAAGAAGTAAATGTAAAATCCCAAAAAGCGTCATTCGTAATTGAAGGTGTTTTTCAACATCTGGTTTTGCTCTCGCTCTTGTCCACTTACTCTGGATAAGGGCTTTGTACTGGAAATTCCTTTTGTACTGTAAGCTGGGAAAGGGAAATTGATGCGTATTTGATATATCACCTTGATGTGCTTTCCATTCTTGCATTGCCTATAGAGTAGTAGAGCTTGTCTCAAGCTCTCCGTCTCTACGGTATTTAACTTGATCCTGTTTCTCTAGTTAATACAGGGTGTTCAAAAATGTTATTTTTAATCCCAGCGCTGTCTAAATGACTGGTTTATGTCAGCCAGGCGAAACCATTTAAAGACACTTGAGTAAACAGTACACTAGTGGTGATTGGAGTGAGACGTGTGGATCAGTAGGCCGATCTTGTCTCCTTTCCACATCTGCCCACATGTGGCTGTTTCTCCACCCTCTCCATGCACCTTCCCATTTTGGCTTCCACTCCTAGATCAGAAAGCCCACCACATCTGTCCTCCTGGCTTCTCGTTGCCATGTCGGGTGATTAGCTAACCATGGTACGGTTTGATGTGGCACAGCGGATGAAACATGCCCGACCCGGGGCTGGGTTTGCCGGGGCCCAGCTGGCACGGTCGTCGCTCTGTAATCACAGGGTTCCGTTGCATATGCTCAAGGCCAGTAAAACCAACCGCCCTGTTCTCAGAAGCTGTGTTTGTACAACTCCGTACACATCGTCGTGTCAAACGGTCCACTGCAAAACGCGACAGGATTTCCTTGAGTAAAAAAGAATTTAAAATTCCACCCGGAACACTTGCAAGGCTGTAGCGAAGGTGCAGTCTCGTAAAAAAAAAAAAAATAAATAAATAAATACATCGGCGTTGTAATTGGCGCTCTGGAATCCGCGCATGGGAATGATTTCAGAGGCAGCCGACGTTACAGGGTGCAATTATTCCGTGTTGTCTTTGACTACCATGTGCTTTGTGTGAGGTCTCTGTTTATCAAAGGCTTACGTTTGCACACACTTGCTTTTTTATCACAGCAATGAAAGGGTGTTTGGTAGAACTGTCTAGAACAGGGATATTCATTTCCGTCACACTATACCACACTGTTCATGCACTCGTATCAGGTACCACTTTGTAAGTACACAATTGTTCACTGGAGACTGTTTATGAATGAAAAACTATTAGCTACAGTAGATACTGTGGCATGCTCTTACGGAAAAATAATCAATTGCGGTAGACCTGCTGTTACCACCGGAAAACTGATTACAGTGTTTTAATCAGTGTGTACAAACATTGTATATACCATTTATAGTATACTATATATATATATACTATGTATAATTATTAACAATGTTTCATTGAAGGCATGGTGACTAATCACTGTGGGTTTGCACCTCCAAAGTGGAGGGACGTTCAGGTTCCACCTACAGTCTGTATACGTGGAGTTGGCATGTTCTTCTCTTGGTGGATTTCCTCCAGGTATCTGGTTTCCTCACATAGTCTAAAGTCATGTGAGTGTGTGCGTTCTTGTGTAATGAAACTTTTGCACTTAACGCTTTAACATCCTCACTAAGAAAAAAAAGCAATCTATTCTCTCCCTTGCATTTACTTTTATATTTCCTTGGGGCAATAAAAACAAGGAACAATCAGTGTTTAATTTTTTTAACAAACCCGAATATAGGCCTCTTCCAAACGGTTGAGATGTCACTTCATGGTAAAAGTAGCAATATATTTACAAATAACAAAGAAAGTGTGCATAAATGTTTTTAAGAATTACATACCATTTGTTGTTACAGGCTACAAAGCAATTAAAAAGGCATAGTACAATATTTAAAGTAGTGAACTTTTAAGCATAGCAAACCTCAACCAAGTGGTAGAGATGGCTCAATCAGTTAAGTTCAACATATTTTTCGATATGATATAGTGCTCTACGAAAATGTTGAGCCAAATTTGAAAGAATAAATCCAATTAATTCAAAGTAAAAGTATGATTGACATACAATTCTAATAATGGTTGTGCCTAATAACACCAAAACACACTGATAAGATAAGAAGTCTTGTAAATTTTAGATCAACATGGTTATTCTGCTCGTGTATTATTTCATCATTTTCCCAGGTGGCTCGGTGTTCATCTCTCACATGCCACTCTGACACATTGCATCCACATGTAGCCAGGAATACCTTTGCTATTTTTGAGCACATGCGATATGCATGACCGCAGACCGGCGTCTCGTTGGAAAGGAGGGTCCACCCCCCCTCGAAACCTCCCCCAAGGTTTATCATGAATGTGGCTTGTAATTTGGCACTCTGAGGCAAGTGAGCGAAATGTCGAATCTTATAGATATCTCTGTGCCTGGCTGTCATGGGCGTAGCATATTTTAGATCTTAATAACAGGCTGCCCTTACAGTTCCTACTCGCTTTCCAATTAGGACACGTGCATTCTATACTCGCGCATGTAATTTCTAGAGTGACATTTTTGCTTTCATTTATAGCATGTACCCTATTTTCCTGCTTTCCTGCTTTAAGCTTTAATTATATGGGTTAATCTTAATGTCTTTAAAAGCTTTCTATAGCTCAGTGAGATCTATATCGGGAAATACACATCAGGGCTGGGACTTCCATTAGGTTGCTAAAGTGACAGGTTTGTGTAAAGTGACACATTGTGCATTATAATATTTGGTGCAAAAGTGGCACCAGGAGGTTATTACTTTGCGTCCCTAAGTATCTACGGTATAATATTTCATGCTAATACTTATGTTTTGGGCTATAAATACACTAAAACAACAAAATGCCATTTGACAGCAATATTAAACACGTAAATTAAAATTGCTGACACAGCGACTGACTGGTTAGCGCTGTCACCTGGAACTTCCAGTTCTGTGTCCATGGAGTCTGCATGTTCTCCAGGTCCTTGGTGGGTTTCCTCCATGTACTCTGGTTTCCTCCCACGATCGAAAGACATGCAGATTAGGCGACTTGGCGTTCCCAAATTGCCCATAGTGTGTGTGAATATTACAGTTGTAATTTTTTTAAATTAATACAATAGTCCCTACTGTCCTCCACAGTCCCTTATTGGACTACAGAGGTTCATAGATGGATGGATGGATAGAAATGAAAAATGCCTCTCCTTTTAAACACTTTGTGTTTTTTTTTCTTTGAAAACAGGATACATAATCATAATAGGAGACTTTGCTTATTTCATATAAGTCTATTTGTATGGATGATGTTATGAATTAACTTAAATTTAAAGAAAGTCCAAAATTGTATGTGCTGCATCAAGTACTATTTCTACAGGAAGTCATGCTTGGGAATTTCATTAGTAACAACTGGCTGTTAATAACTCTAGTAATGATTGTGGAAATAGGAAGGGTGTCATTAATTTTTCTTCATCTCATTTATACATATTTTTTTTAAAATTGGACAAAAATGTAATTAATTATGTCATAGATTTATAGACATTGCGAGTTCCGCAAAATTGTTATATACTGTAATGTAGTTGCTGATGAATAAATACCCAGAATTTAATAATCATATTAAATAGTTTTTATTTTTTATTCGTATATGATTGTTTTGGTGGCACGGTGGCTTTGGGGTTAGCACTGCTGCCCTACACCTTCAGGGTTCAGGGTTCGAGTCCGACCTTGGGTCTGTATACATGATGTGTTTGCATGTTCTCCCCGTGCATGGTGGGTTTTCCCCCCGGATCCCACCGGTTTTCGTTCATGCAGATTAAGCTAATTGCCGTTCATAAATTGCCCATAGTGTCTGAATGTGTGTGATGTTGATCGGATGTCCTACCACGTCGTAAAATGGCAATAAATACAATTACTGGCCTCCACGGTCCCCAGTTGGGCTACAGAGGTTCCTAGATAGAGATAGATGATTATTTTATTTTTTTATATATTATTTTCCCGTTATTTTGTGCTGCATTCTATTGCCTTAATCGGGTACACGACACATAAACATTGGTGTTCATTCTAAATATTTTCATGCCGCAACAAATCCATTTTGGGCCAAAAACATTTCAATAAGATTAAAAAAAAAAAAATAAATAAATAAATTTAAAAAAAAGTCTTTGAAGAAAAATGTAACCGTAAATATTTAGATTGTGTTAAACTTGTTGGATTTCGCTGTAGTAACTGCGAGGAAATAGGAACTGAGAGCACCTCATTCGGAGGTGTTATCTTTGCCAAGATCAGGATCATATCCCGCCAAACTTCTCACACTCCCCCGTGGTCCGACCTCTCCGGCCACAACCAGCACTTGTCTTCCTCAATACTTACAGCCATTACAACCGCGCCTCGAGTCCCCACCAGGTCCTTATTTTCTAAATGAGAGGGTGTGTTGCTTGTGTGTTTAGCAGAAGTTGCATCAAGATTTTGCACATATGCATGTGGTGAACCTCATGAAGGACCTGCTTCTGGTGCATCGCTTTATGGGTAAACCTGACACACGTTGCCTGCGGTGTGTGTGCGGTTGGAGCGGGAGTGCAGTTTAGTTCCTAGATGTCGAAGGCTGATTAGCACTGCTGGAGCACCGTGTCTAAATGTAGATACATGATCTGAAACTTACACATCACATGTTAAGCTTAGAAGCGTTGGAGAGAAATTCTGAGAATTTACAAGTGAATAAATAACGTGTGGAATGTAGAGAACGACTTTTCTCAACAAATCTGCATGTATGCATTTAATATGACCTAAAAGCACAATGCAATTTGGGTCTTATTGTGGAGTCACATTAAGAAAAGATTAAAACGTTAAGATTTGTTAATTTGTTGACATTGAATTAAAGTGTAGCATGTTTGTATGTTGGATGAATAGAGACTAAGCTGGTTTTACTGGTTACATTACACACATACAAACACACAGTACTGTGCAAAAGTCTTGACCCCCTTCCTCAGTTCTCTCTCCCTCTGTGTGTGTGTGTGTGTGTGTGTGTGTGTGTGTGTGTGTGTGTGTGTGTGTGTGTGTGTGTGTGTGTGTGTGTGTGTGTGTGTGTGTGTGTGTGTGTGTGTGTGTGTGTGTGCAGTATTGTGCAAAAGTCTTAGGCAGCCAGTAGGTTTTGCTGATCTTGCTGGAGAATATGCCAGAGTTCTTTTGGGAACTTTGTCACACTTGGTCTGTTCTATTTTCATGCAAAACCTGGGAGCTGACATGAGGTTTTTTGTTTTTGTTTCCATCTGAAAACTGGTTTGTCATGAAATATGTCGCATTGGCATGCAATTATCCTTCTGCAATGTTATTCATTTATACATTTTTAAATGTTTATATGTTTTGAAATATTGAATGGTTTTGAAAATAATAATAATAATAATAATAATAATAATAATAATAATAATAATAATAATAATAATAATAATAATAATGCCAAGAAGAACATACTGTACAGAATAAAATTTGTACTAAAGATAATAGTAAGTACTGGCCCTACCCTCAAGTATATAACTTTACACCTTTAATACAAAAAAAAAATACTTCCTTTTTTTTCTTTTACCACTGTTTAAGCACTTCCTTTTTAGGTATTTATTTCTTATTATGAGTTCCTATAATTACACAGAAGTCTAACTGTAAGAGCATGAATCTCCTTTTCTTGCATGTAAAAAAAAATGTGCAAATACGATCATAATCTACTGTGTTCACGTTATCTTGTCAGTATTTTTTAAAACAAATAGTGTACAGAACACTGAGTCACCTATATAACTTCTTTCTTCTTATATTACGGCTTAAGCAATGCTTTCTCTTCCTCCTTAAATGTCGAAATATATTTTTTTGCACAATTTGTTGTTGCTTCATTTCTCTTACGATCAATTAATACGCTTATTTGTTAATCGCTTGATATTACAGTAAATTGAGGCTTTTATCAGATTTAGTGTGTGCTCATGTGTTTGTCTGACAGGGTGAAAAGGGCGACGTTGGCGAACCTGGGGCCGATGGACACAGTGGTATCCCGGTAGGTTAACCGTATTCACCGGAAATATATGTTTTTTTCTTTGGTAGTCTGATAGTCATCATTGTCATCATTGGGTGCGTCATTGGTGTTACTTCTATCATTGGTCATCACCCACAGGACTTTATGTTCTTTCCTCTCTGACAGTATTCATTATTTTTCCCATACTCACTGGAACCATTTCCCATTTCAGCACTGAATGTCATTAGAGTCGTTTTGACTTAGTCAAATCCACCTTTATTTAATGATTCCAGTCTAAATACGGCGTGACCACGACAATTACGCTGTCCCGGAATACACTCCAGGGTTGTGAAGTAAAACATGTCTTTAGTGCACAGCCTGGAAATGAGATCAGACCCGGACCCAAACTGTAACCGATCACTTCTTATTCTCCTCCGTATTTAATGCAGAGCTGCAAACCCGACAAGACCCCGTCTCTGCTCAGGACGTAAACCAAACAGCTGGTGTATAAAGCGGAAGAAGCTTAAAGCCACCAGCGATCTGTCTTCTAGGCTTCACTTTTGATTTTCATGATCTTTACCGTGATGCCACTTTACCGAGAGCAGACATCTGCTCTCATGCTTCAGGTTTCTACCAAGGACGGAATAGCTGTAAATGTAAAGCCTGAAGGTTTATTTGACGTTTATTCATCTTGGCAGGCGGTTCTTGCGGAGACGTTTTTTGGCTGCATGAAGATTTTTCTTGTGGCTTCCTTGTGGGAAGCAGGATCTATGGAATCATTTAGCTAGATAGATGCCCGCTTCATGTCCCAGGCCTGTGCACTATTTTGAGTCTTTGTCATTAATCCAGCGGTTAATACAGACTCTGTGGTGAACCTCTAGATGTTTAATTCCCAGTGGAACATTTATGCTAAAGAAAAAGACCTGAGGTGGAGGAGGGGGGGGGGGGGGGATATTTCCAGAAAGTGAACGTGCTCTATTTTAGGTCATCAACTCCCTCTCCATGTTCGAGCTTATTTCTAACTACAGAGTTTTGCAAGTGCTGGACAGAGGAACGCGTAATAGCTTGTAAAGGTTGCGCTTCCTGTTTACACCAGTTCATTTGAAAAAGAAATCTTTAGCATCTTCGCGAGCCTGGTTGGGGCGGAGGAGCTTTTGAAAGGACCTGAACAGCTAGTACGGGTTTAAGTTTCCTCTCCCCTCTAATCTTTAATCAGCTCTCTCGGGTGTAATTACTGCTCTAACAGAGCAACGGAGTGAAGACAAATAACAAGCGGCCGAGGGAAACTGAACACCCAGAAAACTAGAACTAAGAAGCTCATTAAGGAGGAGAATGTTCCCAACCTAGAATTTATTCATTTGGACGACACTTATTCAAAAACAATTTGGAAGTGTTGGAGAAACCCATCACCGCACAGAGATGTGGGTTTAAAGTTAAAAATCAGTCACTGGTTTTTAGGGGGGAAAAAACTGTATATGTGTGAGATGTTGCTAGAATGTTCAGTAAGATCATGCACATTTTGGTCTCTGCATGTTTCAGGGCATGAGAGGAATTCCAGGTGAAACAGGACCTGCTGGACCTCAGGTAACACCAGCAATACCGCTAGAGTTTTATTTGACTCGGAATTCAAGAAAAGAGAAATAAACGGCCGAAACATGGTATTGATCCTAAAAGGTGAAAAAAAATGAATTTTCAGACAGGATCACACAACACTATTTTTCATAATATCTACTTAATAGTTAAAAAGAAACACATTTGCTAAATACAATTTCATGTCCTTTTACTGCATGTCTGTAGTGTCTGTAACTTTTTAAAATTAAAATCCGTCCAAGATCTTAATTGTCATTCAGATAAAACTTGGCCAATTTAGATTTCACATGAAAAGACATAAACCTGAAAAAGTTTATTATTTGAAAATGCTAAATTGTTAATATATTGCAACATGAATTTCACTTGGTTACGGACACTACAGATTTTTTTGGGGACAGAAAATCTTTAATTTAGCACAGAATGCTTTAATTTAATCAACATTTTTTTACAGGTCATATGGTTTTAGAAGCTTACACCAATTTTAGTATTAGTACTTATAAAGAAATATGAATAATTTGCATTTTTAAGTATTATTGCTTGAAACGAGACAGTATAACACTGAAAAATGGCCATTTTTGGGGCACATATAAAATCATCTCTCCAGCACCAATACTGTGTTTTAGCCGTAAGTATTAGAAGTATATATAATAAATCTTTTCAAAAGCAGATGAAGGATGAACTGGTCGTGTGAATTCTCTTGCGATTGTATTTGTTATTTAACACCATATTTATCATGTCATGAATCTGTAAACTTTAACCATTAACAGGGGGACCGTGGATTGCCAGGGACACCAGGGTCAATGGGAGCAAAAGGACCTCAGGTATGTATTGAAAAAAAAAAAAAGAACAACTGAAAGTCCTTGGGGATTTTAGGTAAGATCAGGGTCTAGAACAGTGCAGCCGTAATAGCACACTGCTGCCACATGCTGGAATCTTCCAGTATTACACCTCACCTTGTAACACTAGTGTTGATAATGTTCTAATCAGGGATGCTAAACCTAGCCTGATGCTGATTATACTGAGGGTGTGTTTAGTGTGGAGAGAGAGGGTATCTGTTCTATCCTGGTAGACCTTTTCAGCAAATTGAAAACAAAAGTCGTTTAGAGACACCGTTGGCTTTTTTTTTCTTCTTCTTTCTTTCTTTTCCTCTGTTACCAACATCTTGGTTTCACTTCCTGGGATTAGTTCAAAAAGTTGTGCTTTCCGATGTGGCTGATGTCACATGACTGTTATGAATCAAGAAATGTAGTCAAATTCACACTACTTTCACAGTGTAGCTTTTTAAGTTTGGTCTAAAATGAGTCAAATAGTGGCACATGGACGTAACTCGACTGATTTGACGTGTAATGAGCAAATTAGACAATATAGTACAACAAGCATGAATGAAAATGTTTTTATAGACGTGTAAATCAGCTACAGTTGAGTTCTAGTTATCAAGCTAAGAAGAGTTGCATCTTGCTGCTTGCTAGCTCGCTAATGCTTTCAGTGTTGTTGAGACTTGTTCAGCAGAAAGCATATTGTGTAAGTTTTTTTTTTTTTTTTTTTTTTTGCTAAATGTGGTTTAGGAACTGGTTACATTATTATATATTTTTTGTGCATGTAGTTTAAGTTTTGTTATCTGTGCTAGTCCAAAGTAATGCTAATCAAGCTGGTTGATAGTTAGCTACTAGATAGTGGAGCTTGGTTTTAGAGACTTTAAAAAATATATATTTTTAATCTTTGAAGGAAACTTTTTAAAGATTGTCCAAAATAATTTTCTATATTGATTTAATAAAACTAATCAGTGACATCATTCCAGGGACCCCCAGGACCAATGGGACCACCTGGTCTAGAAGGTCCAGCCGGTCCAAAGGTACGTGATCATATTGTAAAAAAAAATATGAATGCCAATGAAGCTCCTATACACTGTCTGGCCAACAAAAAAAAAGTTCTTTGGATTTAAATAACCAAATACTGAAGAAACTTTAATTGTACAATTACTGCAGTGATTAATATGTTTCAGCTGGAGACGATTCTTTTAACCGTAACGGATGCAATGAGAAACTTTTTTTGTTTGTTTGTTTTTTAAACAACTTCTTCTGACTTCAAGATTCAAGATTTAAGAATTTTATTTGTCACATACAAGTTCAACAGTACTGAGATGCCACATGGCGTGGTGATGTAAAAGATGTTACTGTGTTTTCATGCACTCTGTCCTACACTGTCCTAGACATTATCGTACAAGGATAGGGCTAAACCGTCAACTTCCCGGATCAGAAAAAAGAACAAAGAGTGCACGAATTGCTACGTTTGAAGATTAATGAAAAGAATATCAGTTATTGTTTGTTGTGTCCCACACCTCGATATACTTACCAGGACAGATGGACAAACATACACTAAATAACCAGGGTATCACATGTATGGAGTTTTTCTCCTGTGGTTATAGGGAATATAGAGTGTTTCAATTCTCTCATCCGATCTGAGGATCTCTATTTATTATAAGCAAAAAGTGCATATTCAAGCACATCCATCTTATGTCACGCATATCCGGTACATCAAAAGAAACAGTCATTAACATGTAAGTCATAGAGAGAACTGGAGACAGACAGCTTTTTTCAGTTAAAAAAAAAAAATCATTTCCACCAGACACAAGCTGTTTTTATATATAATCGTGTAGACATGGACTATAGGAAGTGTTAGTTAGCATGGTAAAGTTCACATCATATTATAAAATCTTATAATGACCATTATTGGAGATCACTTAAATGCTTGGTGAAGATGCATTGTATTTAAAAAAAAAAAAAAAAAAACGAAATCACAGTAGAAATTAGACTTATGTTTAGTAGTGAACATGAACATGGGAGCATTTCCACACACACAGTGTGATGAGAACTCAGAGGATTGGGACTAAACATCTGTGTGTCCATAAGAAAACTACTTGTTATTGAGATAGGACTATGGTGCAATGAAAAAAGGTCATGTGACTCATCTAAAGAGTCCAGATTGATCCCGTTGCAGAGCGATGTGTCCATCATGCATAGCGACTTCTGTACAAGCCTCTGAAGGCAGTGTTATGATCTGGGGCTGCTTCAGTTGCGTAGGTTTAGACTCAGCAACATTATGTGGCAATAAAAAGAAATTTACCGATTTCCTGAATTTACTAAAAGACCAACGTATCACATCTATTGAGTTTTTCTTCCCGGATTGCACAAGGACTCAATTTGTGAAAGAGCATGAAGAAAGATTCCTGACGTTCCTAACTCTATTGGAAGTCTTTGGGATGAACTGAAGAAGACATTGTTGAATTATTGAAGACAAGGCGTGTTTCGATTGCTCCATCAACAATAGAAAATCTCAACAAACAACCAAAAGCAACATTTGAGACAAATAAATGTTGTAACTTTGTGTAAAGTTGTCGAAACAATTCTATTACGAATGCGTGTCGTAATCAAAGCTAAAAGTATACAGTGAAACGTTAGTGAGCGCAGAGTATATATGTATGTATGTATGTATGTATTTGTGTGTGTGTGTGTGTGTGTGTGTGTGTGTGTGTGTGTGTGTGTGTGTGTGTGTGTGTGAGAGTAAATTTTTGGTTAACTGGCAGTAATCGATATTGTTCTTTTAGGGAAACTCAGGGCTTCGAGGGCAGGATGGCATCCCAGGTGCACCCGGTACTAAAGTGAGTTTTTCAGCATAATTCTGGGGTTTTTCCCTTGCCAGAAGGTGTGAAAATAATATCCTGCTGCTCAAAACTGAGAAAATGGTATTTAGAAGATATGATGCTAAATAAAAGTCTTTTATTTCCTGATAAATAGCAGCCATTTCCTCACCTCCTCACCATAACCACATCCTGAGTATGAACACACAGATCTCACAGAGACATGTGAAAGTCCTGACACATGCAACATACCTTGTGTGTAAATCTTTATCAGTGATAGTAGATATGTGAGGTGCAGTGGATCCATAAATGGAATAAAAACTGATGCAGCATCAGTATCTAAGCAAGGATGCAGAGACAATGCCAGGTATAAAACTAGCTATTCAAATTAAGCACTGATTTTAATTAAGGTTATGAAAACCATACTGAGTGTTGAATCGAAATGGAAAAATTTCATTATGAAATCATAAGAGTTGATAGATCTATATCTGCATGCAGATTGCTGGATTTTTTTTTTTTTTTTTCCTTAGAGTTTTATCAGAAAATCTGCCCACTTCCATTTTACGCTGAAACGCCGTTAGACACACTATTACGCTTTGGTTATCTCTGAAACAGTATGTTGATTGCAGATTATAAAAATATACAGTATATATATATATATTTGAGTTGTACAGAAAGTCTGAGAGGAAACACTGATCACACTTTTCTGTGTTGTATTAGTCACAACCATTTAACCTATTTGTATTACTTATTTTTAATTTTTTCATATAATACTTGTGACAGTCTTATTTTGTGTATGCATATGTTTCATAGGGATCTCAGGGAGAACCTGGTGTTCAAGGGCCACAAGGCATCATGGGTCTACCAGGGTTAAAAGGTCACAAGGTGCGACAACTTTTGCAGCTCCTCCCAAGCCGGCATTTTTTAAAATTATTATTATTTTTTTCAATCAGTGTTCTTTCTGAGATTAATGCTACAAGGTCACCGTTCCGCTTGGTAAATAATGCGCGCTGCTTCTTCTTCTTTTTTTTTTTTTTCAGGGGGAACCAGGAGAGTCTGGTCCAAAAGGAAGTCAGGTACTGCAGCTCAGTGGAGGGTGACATTTATTTTCCTGCTGCGTATGTTAGTGTAGAGACTGTGTTTAGTCTCTGTGCGGTGGATGGTGTGAACTGAGTGTGCCATGCTTCGTCAGCTTTTTTCGCGCTCGCTCTGAGAGGATGACACAAAAGATGATGACGAACCTGAAACTTACTTACCGAATTAAAGAAAACACTGGTGGTGAAAAAATAATCAGCAAAAGGGTGGAGTGTTGCAGAGCTCCACAGCAGAGTTGTTTTTTTAAATCCTTTATTGTTCTTTTTTTAAGCACATTTATTATATTTATTATACATTTATTACAAAATGACATGTTTAACTTTTTAACCACTAATTAGCCATAACATTATGACCACCTAATATTGAGTAAATCTCTGCCCCCAGCCCCCCTCTCTTGCCACCAAAACAGTAATGCATTGTGTATTCTGACTCCTTTCGATCACAACCAGCATTAACCTTTTCTTTGATCTACACTACAGACAACACGGACCAGTCTTCACTCCCCATATGCATCAGTGAGCCTTGGCCACCCAGTGACCCTGTCGCCGGTTCACTGGTTTTACTTTCTTCGACCACATTTGGTAGGTCCTGATCACTGCAGACCAGGACCATTCCATAAGACCTACAGTTTTGAAAATGCTCATCACAATTTGGCCTTTCTCACAGTACCTACTGTACATATTCAATGTATCGTTACAATGATAGGTGGAAGTGGGTGGGATATACTGTATTAGGCATCAAATGGACCTTTTTTTCCTGATGTTGGAAGCAGAAAGAATATGCAAGCATAAGGATTTGAGTGACTTTGACAAGGGCCGGATTGTGATGGCTAACGAGTGGGTCAGAGCAACTCCAAAACTCCAGGTCTTGTGGGATGGTGCTGGTCTGCAGTCGTCAGGACATACAAAAAGTGATCTAAGGAAGGAAAACCGGGGATCCAGCGACAGGGTCATGGGGGGTCAAGGCTCACTGATGAACATGAGGATTGAAGGCTGGTCCATATAATCTAGTGTAGATCAAACTGAGGGAAAGGTTAATGTTGGTTATGATTTAAAGGAGTCAGAACACAGAGTGTGTTAGTGTTACGGTGACAACCCTGCTATTATTTGACCTACTCTAAAT
The DNA here is from genome assembly GCA_011419295.1 of Clarias macrocephalus. NCBI lineage: Eukaryota > Metazoa > Chordata > Actinopteri > Siluriformes > Clariidae > Clarias > Clarias macrocephalus. The sequence continues at coordinate 44,788 of JAAGKR010002015.1, read as the reverse complement.
TAGGCATGTGGTGATAATGTTATGGCTGTTCTGCACCATCTAAGAATCAGGTTACGAGTTACAAACTCGCAGCTATTAACTAAAGTTCCTTTTAAACAACTTTAAACTCATTTCTGCTCTTCCACTTGAAGTAAAGACGAAAAAAAAAAAAAAAACTCAGCTTGTGATGGTATGGAAAAACCTGAACGCTTTCATGTGTTAAAAAAAACATCAAGTTATACTGTAGCTTTACCTTTGATGCATGGGACTTAACAAAAACTTAACATAAGATGACAGAGATGTAAAGGAAACTCACGCTATGTGTTATATTGCGGTGGCCGGCGGCTTAGTGGTTTAAAGGGGGGGAGAGTTAGAAACAGATCGTCAGGTCGGTGTGTGTGGCGTTTGCATGTTCTTCCTGTGCTTGGTATTTCACCTCTGGCTTACAAAGACATGCAGTTCAAATAATTGTCATCTCCAGTTTGCCCGTAGTGTTTGTACGCTTGTGCACAGAGAATATAGAGAACGAGAGAACGTTGTATAGTTACTCATATCTTTGTGTATTGCAAATCATTACCATGGAAATGGTGATGTAGTTCAATGAACAAATCGATAAACAATAAAGCTTGCATACACTTTCTGACCGATCAGAACAGAGCATGCGACAGTACCGTGATATGACTACTGTTTTATTATTATTTTTTTCGACAAGGGGTCTTTTAAAAATGGCTGCTATCTTATAACTAATTTATAACAAACATATGGCTTTTCTCTCAAAGCTAAATATACAGAAGCGTATATTGCATGGCACAATGCATGGGCTAAAAATATTAAACAGCTCCACTGTAACTAGGCTAACAAAGAAGGGGACATGAGTCAGAGTTTCTCAGAAACCCAAGATTTCTCCAGTATTAAACGGAAACCAGTTGTCATTTATTTTAACCACAGTACATGCATTGAGGTTCTCGCACACACACACACACACACACACACACACACACACACACTAGAATGCAGACAATCATTCACACACGCCAGAAAATCTGTTGTGGAATGACATAATGATTTGAAGAAATAAAACTAGCATGCTTTGCTTTTTCTGTTTCCAGGGAGAGAAGGGAAGTGCGGGATCGTCTGGGCTGCCTGGGAAACCTGTACGTACCCTATAAGAAGCTCATTAACAATTCTCAATAATGACAAGACTGTTCATTTGTATTGTCAAGGTTTTTTTTTTTTTCAATCACGATATGATGCAAATTAAAGTAACATAATTGTCATGCCGTCGACGAAGTACAAGTTAACGAGTGTGTGTGTTTTCTTTCTATGCCTGGGTCGTTCTACGCAGGGCGAGCCAGGTCTCAGGGGGAGCAAAGGAGAGGTGCGTATTCTTGCTGAAGCACACTCAGACATTTTCACAACAGTGTTTCCTGCTTTTTTTTTTTTTTTTTTTTTACAAACCGGGAGCTCTTTCAGTTCCTGCAACGTTTCTAACATACTACTGGTACCTTGAACAGAAACACAGGGGTTAAAGTTTGCATTTTTTCCAAGCATGTAATAATAATAATAATAATAATAATGAACCCATTATAAAGACACTGTACAATTTGGGTGTCCGGTTGTTGTTCGTTCTTAGAGAATTGTCCTTTTCCTAATAAAGTAAAAATACATTAATTTCATCAGAACACAGAAGAGTCTTTTTCAATGATTTCGCTGGAATTGTAGACCACGATCTAAAACACAGCAAGAACAAGAACCGAGATGGTTATCCCAGTCAGTGCAAAATATGTACACCCACACTCAACAAGATTGTAGATAGTTAGAAAGGAGTGGGAGGGGCAAAGTAATGAATGTCGAACAAATTAAATTGAAAATGTTCTAATAAGCCACCCACAGGGACTAGGCAAAGTCATTCAAGTCAAACTGGGACTTTTGATTGTACAGAACTACAGACGCACTAATGAGAGTAAAAAAACTCCCTTTATTTCTCTATATAATCCCCTGCTACACTAATGCACGTACCCCAGTGTTTCATTAGTGCTTGGATCATCAAAGTAGAAAGAGTTCTCAGATGATTAAACTGCCTGCTTCACATCCGAAATGCCAGCCTCCCAGGAACTCCTTTAATGGCCCTAACATTTGGAAATGGCTTGGAGCGAGGTCAAGACTGTATATGTAGGATGTGGCAATAACTCCCAGCCGAGTTCCTGTGTGGGTGAATGATTGACGGATGCGTCTTTTCAGCAAGTTGCCGGCAAATTATCAGTCAATTTTTAAGGAATCAGGCATAATACGTGCTGAATGGTCACGTGAACAACTGCGGTGGGCTTTGGGCCACCTCAGCCAGGATCGTCTTTTATGGACTATGGACTTCTTTTAAAATGTTTGCACCAATCAAAATGTTTTACTCTGGCTAAGAGTCTTCTCGTCCTGCGGCGCTTGACGTCTTCTGTGATTCATTTTACAGCTTCAGTCCCAGTTTGACTTGAACGTCCCTCATATAATGTTATATAATATGGTGTTTGGATTAACTGGTGCCACGGTGGCTTGGAGTTTATCACTGTCACCTTGCACCTCCGGGTCCTGGGTTCGATTCCAATAGTCACATTGGGCTCCATGGTCCCTAGTTGGACTACAGAGGTTCCTAGATGGATGGATGGATTGCATCAGCTGGGTCAATGAATTAATACACATTAAGAGAAACAAATGCTTTGAGTTACTAAGCAGAAGGTCAACAGATCAAGCCCCAGCTCCACCAATGTATGCAGAAGAGGGTGGATAGCACTTTTGTCTGACTGTGTTATGGCTGCTCCGTATGAGGAGCAGTTTCATATAGGTCTAGGAGGAAGCGTGCTTTACCTTCACCCTCCTTGGTTTTTAGCTGTTGTATGATAGGGCAGAGTTGCGTTAAATGTTCTCAAGAGTTACTTTAGTTTTTTTAAACAGTTTAAAGTGTGTTTGTGTCATCAAATTTATTTACAACTATACATACAGTTCCTGTAAATCTTATTGAACCGTTGTTTCTGATCTCTCCCCTTTGCCGCTCTTTTTGTCTCAGCGGGGTGTAACCGGAGATCCTGGAATCAGAGGGGCTGATGGGAAAAAGGGAGAAACTGGTCCAGTGGGACCAGCAGGACCGCGAGGATTTTCAGGAAACGATGGGCTGCCAGGGCAACCAGGTATCCCAGGCTACCCAGGAAAACCGGTAATTGTACCTTGAATCACAGGATTACACATTCTTCAGGAAGAGCAGACAAAAATAAAAGCTCGATGTGCACAAAACCGTTTCCAAGAATATCCTGGTTAATAAAAATAAAGAAGCGATACCCAACCTTTCTGAGGAAATGCCATTACAGCTTAGTGCGGAAGTTTGCACCCCTAGTCATTTTTTTATGGGAACAAAAAGGAAAAACATGCCTCTTGTTATACAGTGTATCTACAAATCAAAAAAGTATCAAATGAAATGTAGGATTTCCAAGACTGTGGCCATACAGACATTTTCTCAGAACAACAAAGCTTTCGTTTGACCAGTGGGCTAAGTAATAAACATATGATTTGTCCATATGTGTGATATTGATATTATTAACATTTTTAAAAAAATTAATATTAACAGGCGAAAGTGTTGTAGTGTTGCAGCCTCGCAGCTCCTCAGGTTCCTCGGGTTTGATCCTGAGCTTGATTTACTCTGTAGGTTTCCTACATGTCTGTATGGGTTTCCTCTGCGTTCACTGGTTTCCTAAACCCTAAATTGCCAGTAGTTGTGAAAGTGTGTGTGATTCAGTGCGTGTATGGTGTCCTGTGATAGACGGAAGGTCTATCCAGACCGTGTTCCTGCTTTGTTCATATCCTGGGACTTTACAATCCTTACCAGAATAAAAACGGTCACTCAAGATGAACAAAGAATAATTAATATCGACATGCCTTCGTCTAAATTGTGTTAGTAATAAATGATTTTTCATAATCCTAAGAGATCGTAAATGCTGTATATGATAACCCACTGATCCGTGTTTCAGGGGAAGCCGCCTTCAGAAGAACACTTGATGAAGATTTGTGCATCGGTGTTGCAGAGTAAGTGCTTTTTAAAATCTAGAAACGATAAACAGATTTCGAGACTCTAAGCTCGAGTGGTCACTGTGGTCAAGGGATCGTGACACACCGTGTGTTCCTGTTACTACACACACCAACATACTGTATTTCCACACCAAAACCCAACACAATCCAGTCCTAACTCGGTTTACAGTATATATATTGTTAGTTGTGTGCCTCGCTGTGTGTGCTTGTGTGACCGTGCACATTGTTAGAGTTGGAAAGATTGGCACTGTGTGTGAGCTGCAAGCTGGAAACATCTGTAGCTGTGGAAGAAGCAGCTTCGCTTTCAATTCTCTATTTTAGAGGAAAGCCATAAGTCTGTTTAACAGACACAGTTGCTCAATCCATATCCTTCAGCACATTACGGCAACTTTCATATATGTTATAGTTCAGTAAGAGTATTCGTGTCATCTTAAGCGCAAACTTGATTCGTAAATGATTATTATAATGTTGCTTCTCAGAAACCTTCGGTTGGGGTTGTAATTTTGTAAAAAAAACCACAAATCAGTGTAAGGTTTAGGAAGTTATCATGATCGGTTCCTCTTTGTTGTTCACTTCTTTAAATCTGCTATTCAATTTGTAAAATAATCCATAATTCTTCATAGTAACACGAGGGTCAAGTCAAATTAGGCGTTCAAGTCTTGTCATGAAATTTATTGTGAATGAAGGACAGATTGACGTTTAACGAAGACTTCAAGCACAGTACGGTGATGAGACTCTTAGCCGCAGTAATATATTTAAACGGTGCAAAGTTTCAAAGAAGGTCGTACGCCCGTGAATGACGATCCTTGGGCCTCCGAGTGGTGCAGTGGTAAAGCGCTCGCCCTATCACCCGGAGATCGCGAGTTAGATCCCCGGGTGATGCTGTAACCTCTCGCAGGCGGAGGTCTAGAGAGAGCTGATTGGCCGAGCCCAGGAGTGGAACACCTACTGTACTGTATTCCTTGAAAATCGACGGTGACTTGTCAGCAACGTACGGAAGAGACGCGTCTGTCTGTAGGATCTGTACACAAATTCATTCACCAACACCACTTTCACATTACAGACACACATCTGGAAGTTATTGCCGCATCCGCTGTACAGTCCTGATATCGCTCCAAGCCATTTCCACATGATTGGGACATTAAAGGAGTTCCTGGGGGGCCGGCGTTTCAAACTTTCTACCTTGATGATATGCAAGCACTAGTGCGTTAGTGTAGCAGCGGATTATATAGAGAAATTTTTACTCTCATAACTGTTCCGTTATTCTGCACAATCAAAAGTCCGGGTTTGACTGAAACATCTCTTATAGATCCATAACAATATAGAATAATTTTTTAGCCAATTACATTTACCTTTAATGTTGCGGAACTTTACTTTTTAACAAAAAAATGTAATTAGCCTCGGATTATTTATGTTCCATGTACACTAACCATCAGCCATGATGAATGTGCTGCTTAATAAAACCTCCTAGCTTCAACACTTACTGTATTAACAATGCACATACGCTACACTTTCTCGACAGATCAACTGCCACAGCTCCTTCAGGCCATGTCCCCCAGAGCATGCCAACACTGTGAGACGATTAAGGGACCCCCAGGTGATCCAGGCCCCCCCGGGCCGAAAGGCCCAACTGGAACTCCAGGCTATCCCGGCAGACCTGGATCTCAGGGATACCCAGGACAACCTGGGGCTACGGGGCCCGTGGGCCCTAAAGGTAAAACAAGAACAAATTATAACCACAGATTTTTTTTTTACCTTTTTTTTTTTTTTTAACAAACAGTTGACACACTGTTGATTGGAGATGAGAGGAACTGCTGCTATTCATGTACTTTCAATCTTTGTAAATGAAACAGAAACTCTTTGCATATTTCTGTGGTTTGCATCAATTCTGCATCCATTTTATCCTCTCGCTACAGGTGAAATCGGAACAACAGGTATGAAAGGTGCCAAAGGAGAGAGTCGGAATGGGCTCCCGGGTCCACCTGGCCCACCAGGTACTACGCTATCTACATTGTACATGTATCTGTTGTACAGTGGTTGATCAATCATAAGCCTAGGCACTGGTGGAAAAACAGAACCAGAAGTGTGTTTGTGTGTGTGGTGGGTTCTCCTTTTTTGTTACTACACTCACCAATATGGCATTGAGCTTGCTACATACAGTACTATTAAATTAACTTACCACATTATAACTTTAAATTACACCTTTACTTGTCACATATACTGTACATAACTGCACAGTGAAATTCTTACTTTGCATCTCCCTGTATCTCAAGATATATAAACACTGTGTTAGAGCACAGGGTCAGCTATGATACCGCACCCCTGGAGTAGAGAGGGTTGTTCAGGGGCAAAGTGGGGCTTCGGTGTTAGCTCGGTAACCTTTGAGCTACCGCTTTCCCGTTAGTTACCAGTTCAACAAATTTACAGACACTCAAGCTTTTACTGATATCCTCAAATGCAGATTTAATCTATAATCTACAGTATAATCTCTTGTTAAATAACTACACATTTTTTCTTCCAGGTTTACAAGGCCCTCGTGGACAAGACGGAGAGGGATATCCAGGCCCCGCAGGTTCTACAGGAAAACCTGGCACACCTGGTATCCCGGGGAAACGAGGTCCTGCAGGAATCGCCGGCGTCTGTGACCCGTCTTCATGCTACATGGGTTACGCCGACCAGCAAGGTCACTTCATCAAAGGGCCCGGATTTTAACGATCTTAATCTTAATCCACACTTCGTATTGACTTTTCCGGGCCTCTGTGGTCCTGAGCCCAAGCAGAAAAGCCAAGTCTCGTACTGTCTAAGGTGACTTTGAGTGTTCTGGATTGTGTTTGATTTGGATTTATTTGATATTAACTTCTGTATTAGGCCCAGATAAAAGGGCTAAGAGTTTGTAAAGTGTCAGTTTTGAAGCTAGAATAATGATCCTGTAATGTACTGTAGCAGCATGCAGATGTTTTCCTTGTGCCAGGCTTGTAATATAGTATGTACAGAACCAGTCAAAAGGTTGGACACATCCAAGTACCGATTTATTTCCTACATTCTAGAACAATACCGGACGTTTCAAAACTATGAAATAACACATATAGCATTAGGTAATTAGGTGACAACAAGAAAACAAGAACAAAAACAAGTAAAAAAAATAACAACAAGAACAGTATTGTGGCAAATGCATTTGCAAAACCCATCAAGCACCATGATGAAACTGGCTCTCATGAAGACCTCCCCAGGAACGCAAGACCAAAACTTACCTCGGCTGCAGAGGAGAAGTTCATTTAGAGTTCCCTGCCTCAGAAATCACAGATTGATAATCAGCATCTCAGATTAGAGCCGTTATGAAGGCTTTACTGAGCAGAAGTAGCAGATATACATCTCAGAGGACATTGCTGCATATTTTGGATGCCTTTCCAACGTAGAAAGAAAAAAAGGTGTGTCCAAACTTTTGACTTTTGGTAGTGATGAGAAAGAAGAACTCATATCTGGAAAACAAATGTAAGACAACAAACAATAACAAACGCTACCAAGATACGATTGTTTCGTAGTGAGTCACACGGCCTGCGGCCTGCCACGTCGTCCCCCTGAAACCATATTTGCTTGAAACCCACATTGGTGCTCGCTTTTGTGAATTGCATTTTATTGTAAATAGACACAGGTGTTGCACTGCCTCTCGAAACACTACCTCTGTATTAGACGCGAAGTAGTCCAACAGCTAGCCTGGAACCATGTTTCGTTATAAAAGTGTTGGCTGATGTCCACGACCGCTCAGGATATATCTCGGTTTGAAAAAAAAAAAAAAAACTAAGAAAGAAAGAAGGAACAAAGCTTATCATGTGTTTCATGGATCATGTTGAAGTGTGTGTGTGGGGGGTGGGGGGGTGGGGGGGGGGGAGGGGGACTACTGCATTTTTTTTTTAATGTTTGAACATTCATCTTGAAAGTCTGCTTCCATTTTATAGTACGAGCAGCTCTTTTCCCCTCAGCCCGACTTCAACCCTGATTCATCAGCAACACGTTCTATTTAAGTCCTTCTCTAACTGAAGTTGTGAAATTTTTTGTTGTTGTTCGTTTCTTTGAAGAATGTCTGCTAATTTAGATTTTGATGTGTATGTCATTTCCATACTCCTTGTCTTGTTTACATTTAAATTAAAACCATTTATACTTAATAATGATCGAATAAATTGTTTTTTTTATCCCTAAACAATATTTGTTTCCTTAGTAATTGATTTACATTTACCAGTTTCTGTGTACAGATATAGTAAAACAGTTTTTTCGAAGTGGGACGGATAGAAAGCCGAGGGTAAAAGTTGCCAGTAAGTGTGTGGCGTGTGTGTGTGTGTGTGTGTGTGTGTGTGCGTGTGTGTGTGTGTGTGCGCTTCCTCTTTCTGGTTCTGCGCTAGAGTAGTAGTAGTATCTGTTGATGTGTTAAACCTCATCGCAGTTGAGTGTGAGTTGCAGAAAGGTTCGCATCTCGGCGGGGTACGCTCCATCGTGCTAACTAAAAACCCCCTGGTTTCTGATACATCGGACAGCTCAGCGCCTGCTGGTTGTTTCATTTCTCGTCGCTCTGAGGTAGCAGGGACGCTTGCCATGGAGGACAATGATTCATATCTGGATTATTTTTTCAATGACAACACCACAGCAGACATCAATTACGTCGTCGTCAATGAGACGGTGATGCTGTGCGAGAAGACCGAAGTGATCCGGTTTGGCGCGACGTTCATTCCTACGTTCTACTACATGAACTTTTTACTGAGCCTTTTGGGGAACAGTCTGGTTCTGTGCATCATCTACAAGTTTGAGAAGCTCAGTACGGTCACCAACATCTTCCTGCTCAACCTGGTCGTCTCGGACCTCCTGTTCGCCTGCACCTTGCCTTTCTGGGCTGTCTATCACCGTTCCGAGTGGATATTTGGTCCTTTCCTTTGCAAGCTGGTAGGAAGCTTGTACTCGATCGGCTTTTCCAGCTCCATCCTCTTCCTCACGCTCATGACTTTCGACCGCTACCTGGCTGTTGTCCACGCCATCACGGCCGCCCGGAGCCGCAGGAGGATGTACGCCTTCTGTACATCTTTCGTCGTCTGGTTTCTCAGTTTCCTCTCCAGCCTTAAAGACATAGTCCTGTACAACGTACGGGAGAACAAACTGTCTGGCTGGGTGTGTGAAGAGAGTGGCTACGTCTACAAGACCATACGCACATGGCAGTTGATGGGTTACTACCAGCAGTTCGGGCTGTTCTTCCTGCTTCCACTGATGATGGTGTTCTACTGCTACGCCCGGATCACCATCCGCATCGTCTCCACACGCATCCCAGAGAAGTGCAGGGCTGTCAAGCTCATCTTCGTCATCATCTTCACGTTTTTCATCTGCTGGACCCCCTACAACGTGGTCATCCTCCTCAAGGCGCTCCGCTTGTCCTCCGGAGACAGATCATGCGCAGATGACCTGGAATATGCCGAATATGTCACACGTAACATCGCTTACCTATACTGCTGCATCAGCCCCGTGTTCTATACTTTCGTGGGAAAGAAATTCCAGAGTCATTTCCTCAAACTTCTAGCTAAGCACATACCGTGTTTGAAGATCACCATCCTGTCGTCTCAAAGCAGCAGGACCACATCGTGCAGGAGTCCCAATACTGAGTACTACTAAGTGATGAAACTTCACACAGGAAGGACTTTAAAATTTAGCAGTTTTGAACTTCTGAATATGGAGCTAAATTTATGAAAATTACCGTAATTTACAAAAAAAATTACTGTTTTTTTTTTTTTTTTACTTCCGAATACTTGGACCTTATAAAGTTCTGAACTTCTTATTATTGGGTTCTTCTTAGAACTTAACATTGAAAGGTTTTGAAGCTCTAACTATTGAGAGGCTCTGAATGTCTGAATATTGTGAAGCTATAAACCTAGGAATGCTGCGATTCCTTGAACATCTAAATATGGTAGCTTCTGAATTTTTTTTGAGATTCTGAATTTTTGCATAGTGGAAGTTCCTGCATCAGCTCAAGCCTGATGCAGGCTGTAGGGTTTAAGAATGAAAGCATTTTCAGTGTACTAACATAATCTACTTGGGCTCATCTGAACGTCTGAATTATTGTGAAGCTTTGAACTTGGAAGCTTGTGAACATTTCAGTATTGGGAGGGTCTGAACATCTGAATAGAGGGGAGCGGGGGGGGGGGGTTCTTGGGTTTAGGTTTGTCAAAAATATTTTATATTGTATTTGTGTATTTCAGGAAAGTCATGAAAGTTGGTGCGAGCATACTCAAAACAGATGATGAGACAAAAGGAAAAGAATATAAGGAAGTTGAGCAATATGTGTTCAATACATCTTTGTGTCTGTGTGCTTATGCTTTTCTTTTGTGGTTAATTCTAGCTGTTGTGCAAATGAGGAATATTAAGAAGCTTATAAACATGTAGCAAGAACCTGTCTTTGTAGCCTGAAATGAACATTACAGAAATAATATGTAAATATTTAGATTTTATTGTTTTTTTTTTTGTGTGTGTTTTCTTTTTTATTGCTGATGCTGGAACAACTGATATATATATACATATATATATATTAAAAAAAAGCTGGAATCTAATTAATGAGTCTTTGTTAGTCATTTACATCAGACTGGTAAGATTTTGTCTAATGTCTGGGGGAAAAAAATATATGTGTTACATTAATACAACTTGTACTGCCTCAGCCTTAAGATTCATACATCCATCTAGGAACCTGTGTAGTCCAATGGTCTTTACCATTCTATTTATTCCAATTGTACGACCGTGGCACGAACTCCGGTCAACAGTCGCACGCGCGTTCACACACTACGGGCAATTTGGGAACGCCGATTAGCCTAATGCATGTCTTTGCACTGTGGGAGGAAACCGGAGTACCCGGAGGAAACCCACCAAGCACGGGGAGAACATGCAAACTCCATGCACACAGACCCCCAGGCGGGAATCGAACTCAGAGGCTACATTGCTAACCACTGCGTTACCGTGCTGCCTCGGCCTCAACATATGTACATATTTATATTCTTAAATAAATAAATAAATAAATAAATAAATAAATAAATGCTTGGCAATAAACCTGATTCTAATTCTAAATTCAGCAGCATTTTTTAAAAGATTTTTTTTTTATGAAACCCTGCAATCTTTAGTGATATGAGTAGTATGATTAGTAGTAGTTTTAATATTAGTATACTTTTAGAAACATTTAAAATTGAAAATAAAATGACCTTGTTTCTCTCTCTCTCTCTCTCTCTCTCTCTCTCTCTCTCTCTCTCTATATATATATATATATATATATATATATATATATATATATATATATATATATACAGACCTTCCCAAGAAAGCAAGACCAATACTTACCTCTGCAGCAGAGGAGAAGTGCATTTAGAATTACCAGCCTCAAAAACCACAAATTAACAAACAGCACTTCAGATTATAGCCGTTACGAAGGCTTTACAGAGCATAACTAGCAGACGCATCTCAATATCAACTGTGCAAAGGAGACTATTGCATATTCTGACAGTGTAGAAAGAAAGAAAAAACAGGAAAGCCCATGAATTTAGAAGTTGTGTCCAAAATTTTGACTGGTACTGTGTATATTCTTTATACTTTGATTATATACGCCGATGTACTGTATATGCAGTGCAACCATTCGGCCTATGATGTGATTCAAGGAGTGTTATTTAGTGCCTGCAAAAAAAGCAGAGCTAGCAATCTGTTAACCACACCTTCCTGAAGTAAGAAACAAAGACTTTAACACTTAACTGATGGCATTTTATTAATATTTGTTGAACTGTAGAGTTTTCACCCAGATCAGTGGGAATTCATCTAATTCATCTATTCATCGTATGGAAATCTGCACTGTCACACATACTATGGAATAAATCTATGTACTGATGATGCATGAATATGATTTTCGATATCTGTTGTGGAAAGTTGGCACCTTAAACTCCACATCAGTTAACACCTTAATATGCTGTGGCTTTCATAATCTATGTAAGTGGAAACTGCACACTAATATGCCACTACAGTACAACAAGAAAACACTTTTTTTTTTTTAAATGTATAAGGGTGTTAGTGCTTAACCAGTTGTGTAGACTGATGCTGTTGGTAACTAAAAGCGACGTCGAAAACGCCACATCGAGTCAGACTGTTCCGATTGAAGAGTTTACATAATGCATTTCTGAAAATTTCCATAAGTAAAGTAAAATATTTGGACAGACCCAGCACTCCCACCATCCTCTTCCAACAAAATGTCACGTTTCAAAGTTTTGTATTATTGAATGAACACACATCTGTTATTAAAGTTAACATCATTAGCAATCACTCAATCAATCAACATTTATTTCTATAGCACTTTAAGTTGTACCAAAGTGCTTCACAGTTCTAAAAATGACAATAAAATGGCATTAAAAATATATATTATAAATAAATAAATAAATGATAAATAAATAAATAATAAATCATGGTCATAAAAATGTTAATAAAAAGATACAATTATAAAAAGATTACATAAAACTATAACACATTAAAAGCTATTCTAAACAAGTGAGTCTTCAGTTTTGCCTTAAACAGAGGGAGGTCCGTAATGCTGCGTGACTCAGGTGGAATGGCGTTCAATTAATGTGATTAATTGATAAAACACTGTATAAAGGTTGATAAGGTAGCGGGAATAATGATTATGAACGTACGTCATGGGTAAGAGCCTGTAGCATGCTGTAGAATGCAATTGCTGTTAACCAACGTTGTCTTTGCTGTCATCGACAAACAGGTCTGGGTGGCTTGTGTGATAGGAATGCAAAATACTGCTGATGTAATAAATAGACAGCAGAAGGGTTGTTTACGTCAAACCGGGACTTTGATGAAGTCGTAAAATGAGTTGATATTTGCAGAAGACTTCAAGCACAGTACAGTGATGAGGCAGCAGTAAAACATTTGAATGGTGAAAAAATCCATGAATGATGATCTGTGGCTCATTGACGCATCTCGTGTACAGCCCTGACTTCGCTCCAAGTGATTTCCACATGTTTGGGTCGTTACAGGTGTTCCTTGGAAGGCCAGCGTTTCAGACGTGAAGCAGGTAGTCCGATCATGGCCCCGGCGTACTGAGATAACTTTCTACCTAGATGGTATTCAAGCACTAGTGAACTGCTGGGATGAGTGCAGTTAATGTAGCAGGGGATTATATAGAGAAATAAAGGAAGTTCTTACTCTCATAACTGTGTTCTGTTATTCTGCACTAAAGTGCTGGTTTGACTCGAACTCTTTTTGAAGCTGTCTGCTTTAGCCATAGGGGGAAAAAAGGGACATTATGTCTGCTTGGAAATGTAATATGTCTTCCAGGACAAGTAGGGACAGTCCTGGGAAACCTGCGACAGCTAGTACATATTTGTATATACTGTATCCAAATATATACTGTGTACAAATTATATATTTATATATATATATATATATATATATATATATATATATATATATATATATATATATATATATATATAATTTATGTCAGATATATATAACCCTGTTGTGCATTTAACAACTCTTGTTAGCAAAGAAGTCTTGTAAAGATAATATCTTGTTGGGTTCACATATATTATAAAAGGATAATAGGTAGTATATTATAATAAGGTGTAATAATATTAATAATAATAATAATAATAATAATAATAATAATAACTATTATTATTATTACTCTTATTATTATTACATATGGCTTGAATATAAGGGCATATTACAACATTTCCCAAACTGTGGTACCGTCAAATTTTCTATTTTTCAAATATATTTTTTTTTTCCGTCAAATTTTCAATGTATTTCTAAATAAAACATTTAATTAGATATGATGGTAAGTGTGGATAAATTAGAGTCTAAAATTAGGCTATACCTACAGGTGGTGCTATTTAACAGTATGTTCTACATACTAGAGGCTGTTTACAATTAAAGATGTTATATCTAGAAAGTGACAGTTCTACTGTATCATCCAGGCTACACACATCCGGCCTAAATGAGACGAATAGCATGTAAATATTATGGCAGGGTTATTTATATTTTGGAGTTTTAGAGAGAGGTTAGGAAAGTCACCCTACAGGGTTTGGACCACAACCTCATGTTAAATGTTAACAGTAATAAACTTAACTAGCGGAACCAGGATAAACCGCTTTCACGACCTTAATGTTCATCTTGGACATGATGTGTTGTTGACTGCTTGTGTCACCCACCACAGACCTGTTTATGTGTGCGCTGGTGAGGTGGTGTCATCATGAGTGGCCAGATTGGTTTGTTTTCAACACCCGTTGGTGTGGTGTTTGCCAACATCTGCAAAACCGCTATGGGTTGACATACTGTTTTTATGTCAAAATGTACAAAATAACTGTCCTGATGATGTCCCGGATCCACAGTTCTGTCCTGAATTCAGGTTACTGCCTTTGTGGAGTTCCAAAAGCTTTTTTTCTCAGGTGTTATTGTTGGTTTTCACATGGGATATCAGGTTTCCAGCAAAACATGCAAGTAGGTGGATCAGGAGCTCATGTGAAAAGGCGGTGGTAGCTCATGATTTAAGATGTTGGCCTACAGATGGTTGAGAATACAAGCTGGCACTTAAGAGTGTCATTTTTTAATATACAGTATGTATGATGTCTTGTTATCAACTGTTGAACAGACTCTGAATTGAATGCAATCTGGACCCAGGATCATATGGTCAACAACACAAACTTTCTTTGGGTTTCCTTTGGGTTTCCAACCTTGGTTCTGGAACATCACCTCTACCTCTAGATTTTTACTATCGCAGTCAAAAGCGTATTACAAGGGATAGGCAATAATCTGTTGATAATCTGGTTAGAAGCCTAGAACCGTGGTGCAGAGGAAATTGAAATAATCATGGAAAACACTTTCATGGAATGATTTTGTCCTAAGCATGTTTGTATGGTTTGTATGGATCTCCAAGATTTTGGTGTATATGAAAAAAGACACTGTAAAAATTATATAAATGCATATTACCAGTCAAAACCTTCTAATTCCATAGCTGTTCCTGATTTTTATTTCTTTCTACATTGTAACGCAATGCTAAAGGCGTCCAAATTATACAATAATCTCCTTTGTACAGTCGATATTGAGATGTTTCTGCTACTTCTGCTCTGTAAATCTTCATAACGGCTCTAATCTGAGGTGCTGGTTGTTAATTGGTGATTTCTGAGGCTGGTGACTCTAAATGAACTTCTCCTCTGCAGCAGAGCTCAGTTTTGGTCTCGCTTTCCTGGGAAGGGTTTCATGAGAGACAGTTTCATCATGGTGCTTGATGGGTTTTGCAAATGCACACGACAATACTGATCTTGCATGAACTATTTGAGAACAGCTGACCTACATGTCTTAAAATAACACCTGACTGTAATTGTAGTTGTTGTTACTTAATTATCAATGTGTTATTTCATAGTTTTGGAAAAATCCAGTAGAGTTCTAGAATGTCTAAACTTTTAACTGGTACTGTGTGTGTGTGTGTGTGTGTGTGTGTGTGTATTCATTCATTTATTCATTATCTATACCGCATTTCCTGTACATGGTCACGGTGGCCTGGAGCCTATCTGATAGGAGACTTTTCGCAAAAGGCGGGGTAAACCCTGGACAAGGTGCCAAATCCAGGGCGCACACACACACACACACACACACACACGGTCACAGTGGGCAATTTGGGAACGGCAATTAGGCTACTTTGCATGTCTTTGGACTATGGGAGAAAACCAGAGTGCATGGAGGAAACCCAACAAACACGGGGAGAACATGCAACTCCATCGAGGCGAGAACTGAACCCGGACAGTGGAGGTGGAAGGCCACAGTGCTGAGAACTAAGCCACCATATGAAAATACATATAAACCACCATGCGTATATATACTGTATATATATTTAAACAATTACGATTTTTTTTCTTTGCGCGCCTTTTCCTGTCAACCACAGTCACGTGACCTAACCCGTCCGTCATAACCAGTTCAGGAAAAAAAAAATTGCAAATAAGAGCAACTTCTATATGTTTTTTGACATATTTATTTTGATCAGATGTGACAAAATGTATCAAAATATAATTTAATCAAAAATAACTAGGTTATTAACGGTTTAAACATTCAGCCGTTACCAAATTGTGATTCGTTATCATTGACGTGTAACACATCTTTACTGTACAGTATATTTGGAGGAAAATCAGGGCGAAACGGTGCAATCTGGCAACCCGGGTGGTTGCGTAGAGGCGTGGAGGAGGGCCAGAGCGCTGATTGGTGGAGGAGCGCTGGTACCCAGGAAACAGGGAGAGGAGGCTCGAGCATCCCTGCATCAGCACATTAGCACACGGGGCTAGCGCGGGGCTGATCGGGGCGCTTTTGTGGGATGTTTGAGAGTTTAATGGAGTAACATGGCCTCCGGAGACTGAGGAGCTTTTCTGCTCTCGGAGCATGATTCACCGCCAGGTGATACTGACTCAGGTGAGTGAGCGGAGAGAGCTTTCAATATAGCTCACCATCCGAAACCGAATATTAAGGATCTATCCTTGGATGCATCCTAATCTAGCCTAAACGACGTTGACAATATATTAAGCTCTTGGGTAACCTAATATTTTGGCCTGCAAGAACACACAGTAGGTTAATTATACGGTACAGGATGGAGCCTGTCTTTGTTGCTTGCGTTTTTTTTTTTTTTCAAACCTGTGTCCACAACCGCGCCCTATTCACTATATAGTCTTTTATTTTTTTCTAATTGGAGTGTATCCAGGGTGCTCATGAGATCCCATAATGCACTGCAATACTGTAGGCTCATGCCCAAAATGATGCTCTTCAGTACGCATAGAAATCCCACAATGCTCCTCTAGGGTGCATGAAACTAAAAAAAAAAAAAACAGGTTCTTCCTGTGGCTTGTGGTTCAGTAAGAACCTGACAACAGAAGTTCTCAGGTTTGTTTGCGTGTCTGACCCCAAAAATGAAGGATGCTTAAAGCTTCATCCAGTGGAACAACAACAACAACAACAACAAAAAAATCAGATCATCGTAAAGCGTTCTTAGGTTGTGTCTCCTTGTAGGAACCTAACACCAGAGGAACCTAAAACATACTTACTGTAGGTTTGTTCTTCCAACCACAGAGCATCCTAAAGGGGTTGTCTTTGTGGGAACCCAACAACAGAGGATCCCTAGGCGTTCTTTTGGTTTGTTCATCTAGTGGATCCCAAAGTCAGATCATCGTAAAAAGGGTTCTTATGTCTCCAACAACAGAGGAACCTAAAAGCCCTTACTATAGGCTAGTTCTTCCAACAGCAGAGCATCCTAAAGTGGTCTTCTGATAGAGCACTTTGTGGCAACCCGACAACAGAAGATGCAGAAATGGTTCTTAGATTTTATTATATGGAGAACCCAACAATAGAGTCTTGTATAAGTTTCTCTAGTGTGTTTTTGTAGGGGAAACATACAATAGAGTGTCCCAGAGGGATCTTTTGGTCTTTTGGCTATTTGTGGGAAGCCACAAGGGTTCTTAAGGATTTTTTTGGTTTGGTTTGTCTTCTTGTTAATGTAATGGGTAGCTCAGCGCAGACAGTCCCAGGTTCAAACCCCCCCACCAAAATGTCACTGAGCCAGGCTCTGAACTCTAAGATATATGTTGAGATAAAAATGTAAGTTGCTCTGGATAAGGGCATCTGCCGAATTATATCAATGTAAAACCAAACAAATTAAAAGGTTCTTACTGGCGGTTCATCTCTTTGTGGGAGCATAGAGAGCATTAGAGGTTCCCAAAGTTTGTTTTTCTACGGAAACCCATCACCTGAGGATTTGTAGATGTTCCTAGGTTTGTTTCTTTTTAGAAAACCAACAAGAGTGGATTTTAATATTGTCTTAGGTGTGCCTCATGGTGAGAAATACTTGCTTGCAAAGGGTTCTTTGGTTTGTTCTTCTAGGGGCACCTAATAACAAGGCCTTTACTTAATGGGTTCTTTGGTTTCTCGCTTTAAATGGAATCAAAAATAACACGTCCTGAATGGTTCTTTGGTTTGTCTTTTTGTGGGAACCCAAGAATAGATGATCCTAAAAGATCCTTAGGTTAGGTCTACTAGGGGAATACACACCTAATTGATTGTCACCTTTCAGAGTTCAGTTTGTTTTTGTCATACAGGGGAAAACCTTACAACATGGGGATTCCCCTGTAAAAACTGTTCTAAACAAAAGCTGCGTAAAAAGCAAAAACATTTAGAACCCTAACCTGCCTGAAGAACCCTCTAGAAAGTGATTTTCTAGGACATGGTTTTTGGCATGGTTTCAGCCAGTGCTTTGTTGTTGTTTTTTTTTTTTAAATCCAGGATTCCCAGTTGGTTACCATGGCTACCAAAGATACATGACTGATTTCTCGCCCCAGGGTCTGAGCATCCTAGTCCTCGAGTCGACTCTGCTTTTTGTGTGTGTGTGTGTGTCTGTGTGTGTTTGTGCGTGGCAATTTCTTCTTATTACTACACCTCTTTACGCATAGTTTGCTATTTGTAGTCACATCTTCGTCTTCATCATAAAAAGAATAATTTCTTCTTCATGTTTCTCAGCACGTAGAAGCCCGTACGCTGATGTACATGTTGACGATGTAAACCAGGAGCACTGAAGCATGTAATTTGATCCTTTAGTGTCGACCCTGAGCCGGGTAGTGAGCGTTATCAGTAATGGCAGTTGATATCCATAGCACGGTTTGATGCTAAAATACATAACACGTAATAAAACGTAATAAGGCTGCTGCTTGTATCCTCCGGTTATTGTAAGGTGCTGAACAATGGCTGGGAATTGAGGAATACTGATGATGTCATGCTTTCATTCGATGTTCTGTATAATCAGTGCATATCCAGTGAGTGAAGAGAGAGAGACCGAGAGATTTTGTCTAGAGTGCTAGTGTTTAATAAATTTTTTGTGGGTAGAATTTGGTCAATAGACCAGGACTAAATGAATAACTGTGAGGTTTTATGGACTATTTAAAATCAGGCCTAATAATGACCCTTCTTGTAGGTTCATGATTGCCAAATTGAAGTGCTATGAAGTATGAAAAGAAGGCAAGAAAAGAAAAAAGGCACAAATCAGTTTTGATTTTGGTCCATTTGGATGTATATTTAACTAATTGATTTTCAAACGGAACTGTCAACTTGCACCTTCAGGGTTGGGGGTTCAAATTTGAGATTCTGGCAGAGTGATTAGCAGGTTTCTACTGTGGACTCCGGTTTCCTCCCACAATCCAAAGACATGCATAGATGTGCCTTGAATGGGCCCCAGGCCGCCTGAGACCCTTCACAGGGAAATTGGTATAGACAATGGATAGATGTATGGATGGGATCATTTGTCCATGTGATACGTCCACACTAATTCCATGTTTTTTTATGTATTATTAATAAGGCTAAACAGAAAGTAATTTTCAAATCCAGGTCCCATTGTTTCAGTGAATTATTGCATAACCTCTATAGGTGCAGGACATCACATCCATCAGGCGTAAATGGCTTTTCCAGATTTTCCTCAATAGCATACAGTATGTGTAAGGTATAAAACATGATTGTTAAAGGGAAGAAAAATCAACGACAGTATGATGTAATGCAAAACATGGATGCTCTCAAACCGAAGCGGATTACTTTCCACTAACAGCGTGTCCTGGAGCGCTTTATTGCTTTTATGTCACAGCACTTTGCCATCAATCACATTATATTAATTTATGACATATTTATTCCCAATATAATTACATTTAATATGGTAAAACGTCCATGTTATCACTTACTCTAAAGCAGTTTCCTTTTTTTTTCTCTCTTGAAGGTAAAAAAGTAGGGATGTTAATGATTAATCATGAGTCGATTGTACCGAAAGTGGGCATGGCTTTTTTATTAACTGACATAAGTGCACATGTTGGTGCGTTTTTCTCTATACAAAAGGTATTACTCAGCATAGTCTCCATCCGAATGGATGGATTTGCGCCATCGTTGAAAATGCAACTGTAGAATCATGTTTGAAACTTCCCTTTGTCGCAGTTGATGGTCTCCCACTGCGCTACAGAATGATTACGGAGATGACACCATCGATAAGAGTAATGTGCACAGATGGATGAAGAAGTTGAAAGGAGGGGAAACCGGCATTGAAGAT
Source organism: Clarias macrocephalus (assembly GCA_011419295.1). Taxonomy (NCBI): domain Eukaryota; kingdom Metazoa; phylum Chordata; class Actinopteri; order Siluriformes; family Clariidae; genus Clarias; species Clarias macrocephalus. Next base: position 24,621 of record JAAGKR010002015.1, on the reverse strand, counting down.
AAAACTCATACAGTGGGAGACCATTGCTCATTGATAACGCGTTAACGGTAATAATTATTGGCTAATCGATTATTGATTTGTAAGGTATTCAGCTATTTGTTGAGAATATTGTGTGAAATTTGCAACTATGGTAAAAAGACAAAATAAAAAGAGGCTCCAAAGCACTACAGACTTTCCTGTGGAGGGAAAACTACCTTCCTGCGGAAAGCGCATTTGTTTGCTACAGTATGTATATATGTTCATGTACATATATTGACCATATAATCAAATTTAAATATGGATCTGTGCAAGGTCACATGACCAGATAAATGACCTCTTATTGATCCCAAGCTTGTTTGGGCAATTAGTGACTATACAGTACAAATCAATACTAAGCACTATTAGTCAATAAAATGTGACATCCAGCAGAACACTGTAACTGCCCTGCTTTTTTTGCCCTATGATGAAGTATGCATGCTAGAGTATCTTTCTCAATCTTGTACGCTATACCAAAACTTACAAGAGCTGGAGAAATACCTAGAGGTCGCTCCTAATCGTCCAGCTCCACCTGCATTCCGGTGTTCGTTGTCAAGGAAGGAGAGATGCGGCGGTGGCGTGGATTAGCATCGATTCCGCTGTGACCCTGCGTGCAGACCAGGATCTGCGGATGCTCTGTTTATTGATCCTGCGCTAATTTTGGTGAACAGGGAGCGAGAAGGAGGTGATGGGGGAGGGAGAGAGAGAGAGAGAGAGAGAGAGTCTTGTTTGCTCATTGCACTTCCTGCTAAAATAACCACCTGCCTACTCACCGAGCCAGGATAGAGATCAATATGGGGGATGGAGGAACAGCGTCGTTAGGTAATATACGAATTGTATGACTAAATCCCATTTACTATCGCCATGAATGGTGCGTAAAGCTTTAGAGCTTCATGTATCTCAGATAGTTTTTTAGAAAATAATTGAAAAATTTAGATGATATTGATTGACTTTCAATTATTTTGGCCAATATTGTGTTTTTCTGTTTTCTTACCACAGTATTCGTCTGTGCTACGTGAATAACAAAGTACATTCACATTAGCGACAAGAGCTACGCGCTTAGGTTGATTAAATTCAATGGCATTTTGATTTAGAATCAATTCACACTTTAAAAAATTTTTTAGGTCAATTTACAAACATTAAACAGGTTAAAATTCTTTGAAATATATTACAGGTTTGGCAAAAAATAAATAAAAAAGCTTTCCTCTTCTGCAAAAACACTTGCAAAATATTCTCATTTTGTGACTGTTGTTTCTTCATCATTGTTTGAGCTTAAGTTGGTTTGCGCATTGCTGCGACCTGTTGGCATGGAGTGTACAAATTTCGCAGGGAAACAAATATTAATGCTCTGTAAGAGAATTGACATTTAAACAATCAACAGTACACGCTTTACAGCATTACAGTGAAATTCTTTATTCTCCTTGATCAGTAGGCTGGGGTCAGAGCGCAGGGTCAGCTATTATACGGTGCCCCTGGAGCAGACATGGTTAAGGGCCTTGTTCAAGGGCCCCGCAGCAGCAACTTGGTTAATAAATAATATCGAATCAGTTTCAAGTGAATTGAATCAAAGTGCAATTGACTCAAAATCATGATTTTTGACCCTCAATTTTTTTGGTCATGGGCGATTGTTAAAACATTTCACCCCATATACTGTATGTCTGTGTATGTGACAAATAAAATTTGAATTACAATTTGAATCCTTTCTGAAGAAATGGGAATGTAAATGATTTGAACACGTTTGTCTTTTTTTTTTTTTTTTTTTTTTTGCCTTCCAGTCTGCGAACTTGCTGCGTGGTTAAGGCATGTGTATATTTCAGATATTTCAAAGCCTGTAGTTTTCAGCACTAAGGTTAAAATGTCACCGTGTGCATTGAGACACCTATTAGAGTGGAATGAAAGAGCTGAGAGGAATCCTGAATAAGACTCTGATTTGAAGGTTGAATGCTCTTGAAAGTGATTTGATATAGATTTGGTCGTCGAGTGAGTGGCGGTGAGCGTTTTATAGGTCAGTGAGCGAGACAGAGAGAGAGAGAGAGAGAGACGTTTCATCGTTCTGTTCATACACACTTTAAATATGCATGGAGTCATGAGTCACGCAGGGAATGAGGAGACGCTGACAAGGAAAGGGCGCTGAAATAATACTGAAATAAAGACTATGGAAATGAAAAGAAGGCCAAGAGAAATACTGTAGCTGTGGAGCAATAACAAAAAAGAGAGAGAGAGAGAGAGACTGTGGATTAGATGACCTGGGGTTATTCAGCTAGGGTACATGTATTGACGCTCTGCAACCAGCTTCTAGAAATTTCTTCAAACACAGGCCTGCAACAATAAAGCTCCAGTGCATCAAGTGCCATGATTGATGATGAGGATGATGAGACTGGAGCACGGGGTGTTCATGGTGCAACATTTCATTCTAGTCAAGCAGGAGCCACGTCCGGTTCCACCTGATTATCATTTAATCAGGAAGTAGACTTAGTGTTTTTTTTTTTTTTTGACCGTAACGTAACGTTGGACACACCTTGACATCAGAGCCTGACTCCTATCCTCTTATTTCAGTCTCAGCGCAGATTCCTCAATACCCCCACTGACTTACTCCCAGCGGGCCGTGCGCCGGCTCCCCGTCTCCTCCGTGTCTATCTGAGTAATGAACCCTTGTGACAGGAAACATGGGAGTGTGTTAAGTGAGGCTTAACTCAATCTGCTTCTGGATGCTGAACAATCATAATTAATTTATCAGGGCCTGCCGTGATCGTGAGGCGCGCTCGTCGAGCCGCTATTACCCTTGTACATACAAACCGCCCACAGTTGATTACAGCGTGGTACGGCGTAATGTGGGGGGAATCACGATCTGAAAAAGGAAGAGAGGTATAAGAAAACGTGCAGGACACAACGGAATGTACAATTCAGAATATTCACAGTGATGTTTACGTGCAACGATTTTTTTTTTCCTTTCACAAGGAATGCAGAATCATATCCATGAAGTTAGACTGACCTCGCTCAGTTTCAGTAGTAACTAATAGGAAGAAATTTATATTAATGCAAAATCATCAGTAGTTTAAATCTCAAGCAGTACATGGAATGTTTATTCTTTGTCCATAACAAAACATTTGATTAGAATATCGCCTTAATTTTAATTTTAAAGTTTGGAGCAAAGCATGACACATACCCACCCGCGTTTCAAGCAAACGGACGCATCATCACAAGCCAATCGCATCGTTTCATTCTGTCATGTGATCAGTGAAATGAAGATACTTCCTGTGCAGTAGAGTGGCTCACTGTACTCTAAATATTTTTAGAGAATGGTGAAGCCAAGTAAAGGAGGTTTACACGCCGTGACTGCCATTGGCATTGCCAATCACTCAAGCAGTAATAAATCAAATCAAATAAGACATTATGTGATTTAGATGTTGTTGGATGGGATATTGTAGTGTAAGTACTGTGATGAAGCAGAGAAGTAACATTACAAAACTCTAAATATGCATATGCATAATGGTCAAAGGGTGCATACCTGTACTATGATATCATGCTGTCATAAATTAATAAAGATCAACGCTTTTTTTCCTTGATCTAATTTCCTGTCGCTGCAGGTAGTCCCATACTTAAGAACAAATCGGACTTACGAACATGCTCCTGGAGCGAACGAGTTAATGTTCGTAAGTCTGATTTGTTCTTAAGTCCAACAAAGTGATCTTATACGCCTTTGACAAGAATGTACAATGTAAAGCATACCAATCCACTTGACTAAATCGGTCCCATTTCCCCCCACACTGCCATCATGTGGCCAAAGAGCATAATCGCGTCCACGGAAATGGATATCACACAAATGTAACAGTGTTGTCTCTGTTGTCGCCATTTTGTCTCAGAGCTGTTTTCCACTGTATTGGACTGTGAACTCTGTTTTGCTGAGGATTTTTTTCGAAATCAGGATTATTCACCATCAGGACGGCTTTACAGGACAGACATTTTTTTATCATCGTGCTCCCGGACTGATTCGTTGAAACCGGTGAAAATTACTATTGCAGTCATAGACAAGACATTTTGGACACATGAGAAGAACAACTTGGCCAAGATCTACATACTTTCATGGTAACATGACAGACCAACCGCAGACCTGTAGTACGTCAGAGTCTCATCAGTTCCCTTAACTATTTGAAACCAGCTTTCCGTACTTTTAAAACTGGGATTCTTCAACATTTCCAGTCCAGTGACTAAACCCTGCTCTGAAAACCTTGTCGTGTTGCATGGAAGTGCACAGATTGCAGCCATGGGGATTCCGTAGCTTGTAGCCAGAAACGTATATACAAGGTAGAGTACAGTATGGGTGGAGCATCTAAAGCAAAAAATAGACAAATGATGTTATTTTGTGGGATAAATGAAGTCAGGCCAGACTGACCCAGTAATGGAGCTCTTGTTAGTCAGTACTCGCTAATGTAGCTCTTGCAGTAATGATCAGAAATGCTGTTATTCTGAGCAAGCATATGCAGACGGACAGGATAAAGGTATGAAAAAAGTGTAAAACCTACTGTAAGATGGCTCATATTTGAAAAGATTTTACAGATTTTTTTAAAGTAGGATCGATACAGTACCTATAAGTACAACATTCTTTTTCCACTGAAAATATTTGATATTTAACATGGCCTAATTGTATTAATATCCATCCTCTGACTGCTTTCGGTCAAACACAGTGTAATAAACAAGCTATTGCTTATCGCTCTATATTAAAGAGCTTTATCATGATGATTTCCGCACACACAGGCTCTGCTGATCTCCGTCAGATGCTAAGCCATGACGTGTGTGTGTTTGGCGTCCCGCTGGTAGTGTTGTTGACTCCAAGAAGTGTTATGGCCACTGATATAACCCCGACCTCACCTCATCCTGCGCCTGCTGCTCGCCGCAATGTGTCACCTCCTCAAGTCTCTACAGCGTCCCGGCTGGAAGTTTGACTCTGACAAACTGAAGTAACTGCTTTAAAAGGCTCAACAGTGACCACCCACTCGGCTGCGCAATCTCCAGAGTAACACTTGAATGTTTTGTATATTATAGCCATTTATATTTAAAATATTTTTTCTTTCCATTGTGTAGAGCAGAATTCAAGGTCACCTATCATACAAAAAATCGATAAAAAAAAAAAATTTTTTTTTTTGATTTTCCAGTGTGCACATACAAAGGTGTCCCTGCTTTTTTCTTTTCTTTTTTCCTTTTTCATTTTGGCAGGGGTTTCAAAAAGTCGATTAGATTTCCCCCCAAATGTGATGTCATATAAGAAAATAAAAAGGAAAAACCCTTCCCTTACTTGTTCCCCAGCTCTGCTGTACTCTGGTGGCGGTGGCGCTCAGCAGTAGCTCATTTACCTAGACACTGAAACTGCGCATTTGGAAGAGGAGTGAAACAGATTAAATTTAAGGTATGACAAAAATATGAGGCTTGTTCAAGTCAAACCAGGATTTTTGTTTGTGCAGAATAAGACAACACAGTTATGAGAGTAAAATCCCTCTTTATCTCTCTATATAATTCCTTGCTACACTAATGCACTCATCTCAGTGTTTCACTAGTGCTTGGATTCCATCAAGGTAGAAAGTTTTCTCACTACACTGGAGCCCTGATCAGCCTGCCAGCTTCATGTCTAAAAAGCTAGCCTTCCAGGAGCTCCTTTAATGGTCCAGACATTTGGAGGTCAAGCGAGGTCAGGACTGAAGGGGGATGTGACAATAACTCTCAGCTACAGAGTTCCTGTAATGTGCAAGTGGTGTTGTACATCATTTAAACATAAATACTTATAATATAATAATTAATAATAATTGAGAAAGTATTAGAACACTTGTCCAAGACTTGTGGCTTCAGCATAGCCTACCGTACACGGCACTAATAATATTTTTACTTTCTGAACCATAAGAAATTTTAGTCCAGTGGTTCCTTTACCATGGTATTATAAATAGTACAATTTTATTTTTGACAGCATCATGCTGATATAATACATGCACCACACTGTGGTACAATAGTACATGTACTATAGTTAATTGACTCAGTGGTAGGTCTCTCGCCTGCCATGCGGAAGGTCCGGGTTCGATTCCCGCATGCAGTGCCGGTTCCAAGCCCGGATAAAATCTGAAGGTTGTGTAAGGAACATTATCCGGTGTAAAATCGGTGCCAACCAAGTTGTTGTGTGGATCGGATGGTAGGTTTTTTGCCTGCCATGTGGAAGGTTAGGGTTCGATTCCCACCCATGGTACTTACAAGTAACGTTTCTTGAGGGAAGCCTCTTTACCTAAATTATTTCTTGTAAAATAGAAGAAAGATAATCGATATGTAGAGTTCATCCTTGACTCTCAGAAATGGTTTAAGAATTTATTCTTGGATGCTTATCCACACACACCGGTACAGTGCAGCACAATATTGATCCTGGCGAGCTATATATAGTGTGATGCGTGCACAAATTGGCCCTGAGCCTTTAGTGCAACATTCCCGTCAGCGCCGGTCAAGGTCTCAGCCTGTGTGCTCCATCCCCGCAGCTCTCGTATTATCTCTCCTTGCTCACACTCCGACTGAAATCGACTTTTTTGGCAGTCGCACATCTATAACCCCTGGCTGACAGGCGGATCCACGTGTGTTGTTGCACAGGAAGCTGGAAGGAGTTTTTATTTAATATAGAAAGGTCAGGTGCTATTAAGCTGATATGATGATCTTATTAGCCCGATTGTACGAAATGTATTCGTGTCGTTTAAAGTGTGATGGCTGGCGAGCCAGATCCATTGAGTCCTTTGTGCATGTGAAGAGACCTACCTCAATGGCGATTTGGAGTCTTTTAGGATTTCAAGGACCAATTAAAAGCACCTTGAGAATCTTTTATCCAGAGAGCGTGCTCTCTTCGAGACACGTTCGTATCTTAGTGCTTTCTAAAAAGGTAAAGGATTGGCATGGACTTGCTCCATGTTGAATCAACACAGTACAGAGTACAGCCCACGCATACTCGTTCTGTAGGCTGCACAATGGAAAGACGTGCCTTCCTCTTCTTCTTTTTCTTCTTCTTCTTCTTCTCTGTGCCAGACACACTTACGAGAGGAGGCCAGGCGCTGGGGAAAAAAAAAAGACTAATAATAATACGTGCTAATGTGCGATTGCTCTAGTGCAATCCTGTTACTTAGCATCACCTGATGTTGGCAGCACAGGACAAAGAAAACTGAGCCACGAGGAGAAGGAGAAGATGACAGTTTTTTTCCTCGGAGCATCCAGACGGAGCAGATGAAGACAAGAAGACGAGGAGAGAAACAGTCTGACATAGCCAAGAGAGCGCCCGAGGCTTAGATACGGAGCGCGCAGTTTACACCACGTTGCAGACAGAAAAGCAGGCTGTGACAAACAAAACCGAATCTGAAAGCTGCTGCATCAGACAGACGGACGGATAGACAGGGTGGCTATTTAAAGATCTTCAGAAGCGTATGAATTGAAAGAGGTTGTGTTTTAATGGAGGCTTGATGCAGCACAGAGTGTAGACTGGTCTCACTCCCCTTCTCCCTTTACCATTTTTCCTTTGTGGTAGGTCTGACTGTGGTCTTCACACCTATGTTCTTTTATTTATATAGTGCTTTTGGCAGTAGATGTTTCTATAAAGGAATTCGGCTCAACTGAAATCTGGATTTCGATTTAGGTCCCTCATAACAACATGAGTTAGTTGCACCAGATTTATTATTATTAATAATATAATTATCATTAATTGTTACTGTATACAGGTAAAGAAGGGTAACGATAAAAACTGTGCAATGGCTGTGTTCAGATTAAGCAAATTGTGAATAATAGTGAATAAGAATGAGCATTAGACTGATTCTATGATTTCTGCAGCAGTTTTTAGGTGCAAACGTCTAATTGTATAGGTGAGATGGTTCACTGGAGGGAGGGAGAGATTTTGGGAAATCTTCAGGGCGTATGAATGGAAGGTTATTCACACACACACACACACACACACACACACACACACACACACACACACACACACACACACACACACACACGTGCATACACTCACCCTGAAATTAAAAGCAGAATACAAACTCATACCTTTGTAACCATGAAATCATAAATTTTTTAGATATAAAATCCAATCAGCTGAAACCAGAAATAATTCATTTCAGACGTACTACATGAGAAAAGCTGCCCTGAAACAATTACTCTCTGTGGTTTACATTATTTTCAATGCAGCATCATTAGGGATTTACTTACGGATTGACAAGTCTCGACTTCACCTGGGAAGAAAGAACTTTTAGTTCCAGGAACAGCCCAAATAAGTAGGGGAAATATTCAGCATATTAGAATTAGCTTTACATACAGTAGACTTAAGTGGACAATGTAAGGAAAGACAAAGCACAATAAGTGCTCTCATTTTCAGAGAAATCTCTGCAGACATGAACATATGAGGAACATTTCCTTGTAACTTCATTTCCATATTTTTTGCTATTGGAGGAACGTCATATATATTTCTGGTTCTATCTTTGTTGCTGTCAAACACACAAAACTGGTGAACAAAATAGGGCAACGGACTAATGACAGGAAAGGAGGGCGGAGACAGAATCATACCACAATGCAAACATGCAATCTGTGACACCTGGCTGCCCTTTCTTTTTTTCTCGCCTTTCTCTATGTGCTTCCTCTTAGACTACTCTCAATTCCTCTAATAAATTTTACCCCTGTATGTCAGCAGTACAAAATCTGTACTAGTGTATGTGTCCTGTATTCTTCCCTTACCACCTCCTCTGTTGCTTCTCTCATTAGAACTTATACCAGAACCGCTTTCTCGGGCTGGCGGCCATGGCTTCGCCTTCTCGCTCGTCCCAGGCCCGGCGCCGGAGCAAAGACCCTATCCGGCACAGCTTCAACCCGGAGCACTTCCCCAGCGTGGACTTCCAGAACGGTGAGCCCGAGGAGCTGGCAGCAGCCTTGCAGCGTTCAACAAGCGATACGGACCTGGTGACATCACACTGCCGCTCCACACTAACCACCAGCACCTCCCACTACGCCATCAGCCAGTCACCAGACATCATACTTACATGGGACATCAAGGAAGAGGTGGACGCCGGAGACTGGATCGGAATGTATCTCATCGGTGAGTGATGGGATATCGAAAGCCGTGTAAAGCCTGCATCTGGCGTTCTTTAAGCCACAGTAAATCTGTTCCCTCTCCCACTCTCCGTAAATCGCTTATATCCCTCCCTCTTCTATCACGCTGTTTCTTTAGGACGGTGTGAGCAACTGAGATTAGGTTGCACCTGATAGAAACACAAATCCATAAATCATGTGTTGCCACATTTCTTGCCAACACAGACTGTAGCAACTGGCTGTGTTATAAATACCAACGAATTGCTGAAAAAATGTGCTTGGAAATAGGGACCTACGTCATCATTACATCATTGGCATTTCCGCCCAAGCGTTATGGTACGTTGGGACAGATTCTTTTTCTCTTTTACAGATGAGGTGCTGTCAGAGAACTTTCTGGACTACAAGAACCGTGGTGTGAATGGCTCTCACAAAGGCCAGATCGTGTGGAAGATTGAAGCCAATTCCTACTTTGTTGAGCGTAAGAGAATTGTCTCTCTCTCTCACACACATCAAGAATTTTACAATTATTGAAGCCTACATTTGAGTCTCACTTTCTTGTGCTGCACGTTCCCCATCATCTGCATAACTTTTAGGTCTGCCAGATTTGCCTTTGGATCATTTTACAATCTTTACAATCAAATAATTTGCATGCAATCAGCACATCAGTGCCTCTAAACGTCACTGAGACGACAGTGTGACACGAAGGCCTGTGTAGGGACGATAAGCACTTGATCTTGATGCGCTATTATCCAAGCACAAAGATTGAAGGACATTACTATGTTCTCCATAGCTGCCATGGTAACAAATACACCATGTCCACTCTCACAGTTTGCCCCAAACAGGCGACTCTGAGAACTGAGTGCTTTAATACACTTGAGTGTAAAGTGTCTCACAGCTGGGGTCCACATTTCTTTTCATGCTCACACTCCCTCTGTGGCTCAGTGCAATACCTCATTAGGCGTGCTATTGTGTAATTATGGCGGCTCTGGGCAGAGTGCTGTAAGGGCCATGACAGAAATTTTTGTGTTTCTTAATGTACATACAAGTAGAAGGAAAAAATCTGTTGAACATCACACATCACTTAGTACTCATCTATCTATCTATCAATACTCGTCTATCCTAGGAACCCTCCCTGGGTTCATCCTTATACTGTACAGTGGTACCATATCCGCATTTGAATTTAATCCATTCCGGAGAGGAGTTCTTAAACAAACAAAATACATGTAAATAAAATAAAATATGAAATAAATAGATATTAAACCTCACTTTAACCTAGTTCATGATTCCTCTTAGCACCGACTGTTTTAAAAACCAAACTGAAATTGTCTCCCTTTTCTTCTCTGCTAACATTCTTGGGACCCATGGCACGATGACTTCACTAATTCTTGCACAAAATGCAAAAAAAAAAAAAAAACCTACATAAATATGTAAACTCACTTCGCATGGCTTTCCACTGATTCAAACAAATTTTGACCGGCTACCAGACGTACTGTATGTTCAACTTACTTAGAACGACTTCCAGAGCATTTGTGTGCTACTATTTGGGGTAGCTCAGTGGTTAAAGTGCTGGGCTACAGTTCAAAAGGTACCAGGTTCAAACCCTAGCACCACCAAGTTGCCACTGTTGGGCCTTTGAGCAAGGCCCTTAACCCACAACAGCTCAGATGTAGAATGAGACAAAAATGTAAGTCGCTCTGGATAAGGGCGTCTGCCAAATGCTGTAAGGTCAGGGGTAGCTTAGTAGTTAAGGTTGGGCTACTAACCAGAAGGTCACAGGTTCAAACCCCAGCATCACCAAGTTGCCATTGTTGGGCCCTTGAGCAAGGCTCTTAACCCTTGATCGCTCAGATGTAAAAAAAAGTTGCTCGGGATAAGGGTGTCTGCCAAATGTATATGTTTATATACTGATGCACAACTGTACACACATGAATTAGCTAAAATTACATAATTTCTGAGAAAAGTCATTAAAATGCTAGTCATAAAAATGGCTAATGATTGTTAGCTAGCATGAGAATTCCTGGCAGGATTTCTGACTGTTTTTTTTGCAATCCCTTCTTCTAATTCTAGCCAACAAGAGCTAATTAACAAAACATTTTAAAAGGGATTCAAAGTGATAATGAGATAATGTTTAGAATTTTGTCTTTGTATGTAGCTACTGGCTAAGAAAAGCTGTCAGGATTTCTGAGAGGACTTTCAAGTCATTAAAATTCTAGTCATAAAAATGTTTAATGATTGTTAGCTACAGAGGCATGGGAATTCCTGACAGGATTTCAGAGAGGATTTTATTTATTTATTTATTTTTTTTTTGCAATACCTTCTTTTAAGTCTAGCTAACATGAGCTAATTAACAGACATTTTAAAGGGGATTCAAAGTGATAATGAGAAAATGTTTAGAATGTTGTCTCTGAAGACATTCAAGTCATTAAAAATATTAGTCATAAAAATTACTGAATTTCTCATACAGTACTTTTTAATTATCCTTTCTAATAGTTCCAGCTAATATGGGCTAACTAACAGAATGTTTAAAAGGAATTTAAAGTCATAAGTAGAAAATGTTTAGAAGCTACTGGCTAACAAAAGCTGACAGGATTTCTGACCGGACTACATGCTAGTCATAAGAAATAAAGTGTAAGAAATAAAGCATATAAAAACTCCGCCTGATGGATTTTCACCTTAAGAAAAAAAGATTTTGCAAGAAATTAGCCTCGGCATGCGAAGCATTTTTGGCATACAAGCGAATGAACCGAGCCAAACCGAATGCTAACTAAGTTGCACATAGGTCTGGTAGCTGTTCAAAACTTGTTTGCGTCAGTGAAAAGTCACACAAAGCGAGTTTACATATTTTTTGTTTGCTTTCCATTTTGTGCAAGCTTTTGTGAAGACATAGCACCCTGGTTCCTAAGAATGTTAGCAAGGACGGTAGCAAGAAGAAAAGTAAGCCACTTTCAGTTTCGTTTTAGTAGCTGGTTCCAAGAGGAATTATACATTAAGGTTAAATGTCTATTTCATATTTTACTTCATTTAGACGTTTTATATGTTTTGATTGTTTTTATGTGCAAAAAAATATGATTATAGTGTTGGAAATGGTTAATATTGGTAATATTTATGGGTGGCCGGAATGGATTATCGGCATTTACATTATTTCCTATATGTCAGGATATCCAATAAATATTTGCCTCTTTGAGTAATAAAAACTATTTTTGAATTATTTATATATATACTATTATTTGAGGGGCTCAAAGATGTGTCTGCAGTCTACGGACAGATGATTCAGTACATTTCACATCTTGGATTCCGAATTGTCCTAAATAAATAATAGCACTAGTAGTAGTTGTGGTTGCATCTTATTTGCGGTAGCGCTATGCTAGCATCAGTATGACGCTGCAGAAAAGCAGGCCGTCACAGCAGCTGCTTTAGTGCTACGGCAGTGATTTATCACCTCCATATGGCACATTGCAGGGAGAGCGCACAATTCTGTCTGATATAACAAACTGCTATATTATTGTTACATGAGAGACGAGCAGGTTAGACGATGACGATGCCTGTCATGCAGGAGCTCATATTGAGCTTGAGGGGAAACACTCTCTATGCTCTGAGTCTCCTCCACAGCTCTGTTTCTGGGATTTACAAAGAGAGAGAGAGAGAGAGAGAGAGAGAGAGAGAGAGAGATATTGACCACACACCCTTTGTCCCATCAATCAGCCATATTGCTAACAGGAAGTGCTGCTGCTGGCAGTCTGCAGAAGTACAGAATTAATGAATCTGTGAAGTAATCTATTTAAAGGTGTGTGTGTGAACTTGGAGTCTAATTTTAGCTACAACACTCAGCACTTAGTCTATAATAAACACTGACCCACCTCCACGTCTTGTCGAACATGATTAAAAAGCAATACTTTTGGTGTTTCTGTTTTATTTCAACAGGAACGAACAGAACAGTAAGGAGTTATTCAGCCATCTTAAATCTCACGCTTTGCATAAGTGCTATATTTTCATCCCATATGGTGTATGTAATGCATAAATAATGCTTCCAATCTTTAGCGCTTCAGGAAACCATGAAGTGTACAGTATATACCGAGTAGCCATAACATTGAAACCAAAACATTAAGACATCCCCTTGCGCAGCTCTGACACCTCGCGGCAAGACTCTATAAGACCTCTGGGGGTGTGCTTTGGTTTCTGGCAATGAGACTTTAACGGTGGATCCTTTGGGTGCCCTGGGTTGCTGGGTGGGGTCTAAATGGATCAGACTTGTTTGTTTAGCGCATTTCATTGATCTAGGGAATTTGGAGACCAGATCAATGTCCTGGAACTCTTTGCCTGCTGAGCCCCATACACATCAGGCTGTGGTGTGTGTGTTTATTGGTATATAATTGATAATCAATGTTATTCAATTCACCTGGCGGTGGTGTTAGTGTTGTGGCTGATCAGTGTAAATTAGCAGCTAATTGAGTCATACCCAGAATGTCATTAATAATTTTTCTGTTAATTAAAAATATCTGTTAATTATTTCCATGACTTGCAGTATTCTTAACAACCTTATTAGGAAGCTGAAGTCACAGTCAGCCATGATACAGCAGAATATTAACCACAGAGCAACAGTTGTGCTACAGTAGGTGGCACATATTTAACCTCTTCCTCGTCTTCTCAGCGGAAACGAAGATCTGCTTTAAGTACTACCATGGGGTGAGCGGCGCCTTGAGGGCCACGACACCCAGTGTGACTGTGAGGAACCCTTCAGCGCCGGTGAGTGTATTTGCGCGCACTGTGCTTCCTGATACCAATGACCAAATTTTTTAACATGATCATCATGAAAATTAGTAAAACTGAACACTGATTGTTATTACTTTGTTTGAATCTGATCTGCGTTCATGCATGGATGGCTTCTTCTGGGTACTCTGGTTTCCTCCCACAGTCTAAAAACATGCACAGTTGGTTTATTGGTGTTTAAAAAAAATGCTCATAGTGTGTGATGGGTACTTGTATACTGCGACGGGTTGGCACCTCATCCAGGGTGCACCCCACCTTGTGCCCTAGCTTCCCTGGGATAGACTCCACAGCCCTAGTTTGTGTACATCCTTGGCTTGCTATGAAAATAAATATGATCAGATTTTACTCCAGATTCTACAGAATGTGTATGTATGTATGTATGTATGTATGTATGTATGTATGTATGTATGTATGTATGTGTGTGTGTGCATGTAGTGTCGTTTGGATAGAGAGTTTAGGTCTTGGTTTTTCTCTCTCTGGTGGGTTCACATAACATTGCTGCTCTTATCTTGTTCTTTCTCTTTCTTTTTTTCTTTCTCTCTGTGTTTTACTTTCCCTCTGTCTCTCCCTCCCTCACTCAGGTGTTCAAGCCGGTTGCCGTGGACGACATGCCACAGAGTCAGGGCAGCCGAAGACTCATCAGCTTCTCCCTGTCAGGTACGCACCACCCGAAGCACGGTGAATGTTTCCATAGCAACTGCACGAACACGAACACGCTTTCCAATTAGCACAGAGTAATTAGGTTAGATAAATTTTCAGTCTGCCTCTATTTTTAGTGACTCCTGCGGGACACTTGTTATCGATCACCACTGCAATATTTCACTTACAAATCCTAACATGCCACGGCTTCCCTCCGGAGAAGAGCAACGTAAACAAGTTCAGATTAACGCTTGCACTGTTCCCGGCAGCAATGAGTGCTTTTAAAACGCCCAAGCCTTCTTCACCTTGGGCTTTGCATTTGCTTGACTTCTGAGTCAATTTCTTTTTATTATTCGTTGTGCATATGTTTGTGTGTGTGTGTGTGTTTGCTCAGATTTCCAGGCGACAGGCTTAAAGAAGGGCATGTTCTTCAACCCGGACCCCTACCTGAAAATCGCCATTCACCCGGGCAAACACAGCATCTTCCCTGCTTTACCTCATCACGGCCAAGAGAAAAGATCAGGCATCGTCTGCAACACGGTCAACCCTGTGTGGCAGAGAGAGGTGGGGAGATATGACCTCTAAAAGCATGGCGAGTCTTTCTCTGAGAGCCAAGCATGCTGGTTTAGTAGTTTAATGTCACCTTTCCTTTTCTCTCTTCCAAATGAACGCATGCCTAAGGGAAAATGTAGGACTAATTTAATAATGGCAGTGATTTAATCTAAATCATGTTTCGCAAATTACATGCTGAAGGCTTTACAAGTTGTCTGTGTGCACCTGTTTACCAAAACTAAATCTCAATACAAGTAAATGAAATATTCAAATAATAATAATCACAATGAAAAAAGAGGAAAAAAGAGACTGGCAAGGAAACAAGAATGTAGAGCAATGTGTAAATGCTAACATGTTAACATGTTATCAGTTAGGCGTGTTAACGATTAAATATGAATCAATAAATTGCTGTTTTAAAATTGATAGATTAACCAGTTCTTAAACATGTTTGTTTTACATATTTTTTCTTCATAACTCATAAATCTATTAACTCGTACACCACAAGCAGGCGCTCTTGTAGTTCAATACAGTAAAAACTTTCCACAGAAACGAACGGGCCGCAGTTCTACCAACATTCGTAGAGTGGACAGATC
Source organism: Clarias macrocephalus (assembly GCA_011419295.1). Taxonomy (NCBI): domain Eukaryota; kingdom Metazoa; phylum Chordata; class Actinopteri; order Siluriformes; family Clariidae; genus Clarias; species Clarias macrocephalus. Next base: position 8,968 of record JAAGKR010002015.1, on the reverse strand, counting down.
ATGGAAGTAGCTCACGTGTACTTGTACAAAAAACAGACACTACAGTGCACCAGATACCAATATTTGCAATTGTAAACAATATTTTCATTACATTAAAAATTACATTATTACATTATTGCGGTCGCCGTATGTACGGTTCATCATGATTGGTCCTCGCATAGTCCAAACCACATAGGTGAGATAGGGGTATTAACGCAGGATAACAGAGGGGGTGAGTTATTGGGGAACTTGTAGGACGACTTTCACACACACACACACACACACACACACACACACACACACACACACACACACACACACACACACACACCAATGGATTGGGAATGACTGTTGTCTGGCTCACGTATTACATAAATTGTCTGAATAACGGATTACATTTTTGAAATAGTAACTAAATAACTGAGTACTTAAATGGCGGACGTACTGTAACGCGTTAGATTACTCGCTGCATCAAAAAAGTAATCCGAGTACTCTAACGTGTTACTACAACCAACACTGATTTTCAGTGTGTAATTGAATATACAGTATAAAATGTCTAATGTCTGGTATATTGTATGTGCGTGCATGTGAGGGATGAGGGAATGAGTCTGCCTCGCCGGTTTCAATGAAAATGTCTGTCCTGTTAGGCTGCCCTAATGGCGAATAATCCTAATTTCTGAAAATCACAGTCCGATACAGAGGAAAACAGCTCCGAGACAAAATGGTGTCTGTGATTCCCCTCGCGATTTAAAGGCACAGAGACAACACTGTTACATTTCACGTGTGATATTACGTACTCCTTAGGCACGTTTAAAAAGGCTTATATGTGGTTATGGTTTTTGGCCACATGATGGCAGTGTGGGGAAAGAGGACAGATGCACCACTCAGATTTAGCTAATTGGATTGTTATGTTTTATGTTTTATATTTGTGTCAATGGTGTATAAGACTCACTTTGCCAGATTTAAGAACAAACGTGACTTATGAACATGCTTTAGGGACGGAACTCGTTCATAAGTCGGGGACTACCTTTATTTTTACATTGTATTTTTACAATGTACTGGCCTCGTTTTTTTACCATGAAAGAGAGAGAAGAGGATTATTTTCTACAGCCTCATTTTTATTTTTCAAATTATTCTGTTGGATTAAATGCTTTGTGCTTCATGAATTTGTCCCACGTAATAAATTTGGGCAATGATTAATTGATTATTGGCTGTAAACCTATTCAACTATCAGTTAGGAAAAATGCATGAATTTGCACTTATTAATGGAGAGAAATTATACAATATGACAAATGGAATTATACGATATGACATATTTTAGGCAATAAAAAACTGCTAATTGCTGTGGATTATGAGAAATTAAACACTGCCGATGTTAATGTTGACTCAGACACCATAGAAATGTATTAGGTTTTGTATCTGTGTACAAACTGTTCTACATATTCTTTGCCTATTTTTATTTTCATAACAATCAGTTGATTTCAGGACCTTGAAGGAACTGCTGTTGTCCGTGCTTTAATGATGTAGATTGCTCGGGAAAGATTTAAGGCTTTGTTGTTAGCCTGATTTCTCCGGTAACCCAGAGAGCATAATTGGCCGTGTTCTTTGAGTCTGACGGATGGCTTTTTTTTCCTTTCTGTGTCTATCAGAGAGACGCTAGCCAGGCATCTGTTAGCTTTTGTCCAAAGGGAAAATGGGTCAGGGTGGAAGATATACAGGGGAGGGGGGGGGGGGGGGGATCGCTTCCTTTTATTCTTCCTGGAGGGGTAAAGAATGTGAGATGGCTGGTGTTTTATGGAGGGAAGTAACCACTTGCCTCCGAGTGTGTTCAGCTGTCTAGTGAGGAGAGTTTAAAAGGATGGAGTGCCTGCCATTACGTATCTCAGAGGAAGACTGGGCAGTTTGTAGAGAAATCGGATTAAAAATCACCAATCAGACACCAAACTGCTGACTCTGTTGATTCCCTAACCTTTTGTGATACCTATAAGACTATATAGATACGCCTTTATCGGTTGGCTCCATCTTGTCGTGTCTTCTCCAGCTGGAATAAATGATCGGCGGTGTTCAGGCAGAGCTTTAGATGAGAAGGATTTCATCATGTGAGTGATTGAAGCACCCGGCACTGAGAGTTGGCCCTGTGGGGGAGGAGGGAAAGTAGGTCGACATGGAAAGATTTGGAAAATAGAAAGGACGGGTAGAGGCGAGGAGTGAAGCGAGGGTTGAAAGGAGGGGAAATTATCTCCTTTTCATCTTTCTGTGAATGGGACGAAGATTGAGGCGGCTTATTGGCGTTTGCCTCAGAGAGCGACCTCACCCACGGCTCAACCTCCTTCGCATAGCCTCCTTGGCTCTCCAGCTCTCCCTCACAGTTATACACACAAACACATGCACACTTACACACTTTCAGATAAGAAAAGCTACAAGTATAGTAAGTGGAACGATGAGGCAATAAACATGACATCACCTGAGAGACAAAAGTAGCATATTCCCCATTCCAGTAGATGCACCTAGGTACATCAAGATGTGTTGCCAGGGATCCGGTTGTATTTTTGTCTGTGTATGTGGGCTGAAACAGTGCTTTGTCATTTCCTTTTATTATTTCCCCATAATGGAAGACACCAATATGTACCATCCGTTAGAACATTATTCGATTTATTCATTGTGATTATATGTTAATGCTCGAACCCAGGGCACATAAATATGTGTATAAATAAAAGCAAGCATAAGTGTGGAGTACATGGTGCTTTAGAAGCTCTCTCTACTTTCCTCTCTCATCTCCTGTTACACAGCTTGTGCAGTTCTGCTGTTCCCACAGACCTACCGCTTCCTGTGCAGATGCATCACGGCCGTGGCGGCTCTAGGGATTAGATAGGACCTTGCACACACAGACACAAACACACATAAAAAAAAGATTTCTTGGCGTCATGCATGAACACATCGGCTTTTCCTTTTAAAGATCTGAGAGAAATCAGAGACAAAGAAACAAGACGCACACAAGAAACAAACGCACTCGTGCATTCTTTTTTATTGTAGTCTCCATATTTTCAGTAATGGATCTCTGCTCTTCTCTTTTTCTCGCTCTCTACCCCAGAGCTCTCGTTTCTGCTCCTCCTACCAGGAGCAGAAATGCACATTTGTTCCGTTTCGCCGAGTCCCCTTCTTGCCGGCGTCCCTCCTCCCCATGTCGTTGTCAGATCTCCGCAAGAAATTGCACTCCTGCTGAGAGAGAGGAGTTGGCCAGATGCCAGAATGTCGTCTGTCGCAAATGGAGCAAACCATAAAGAAAAAAAAGAACGATAAGCGCTCCTGCTGATGGCAGGCTTTCGGCAATCAGAGGCATTTTGAACTTTCAGCGTATTCCACGTCGAGGCATCATCGAGCAGAGAAGGTTGTCTGCATCGACACGTGCCATCGTAGTTATTACACCTACAATTTTTTGCGTTTTTCTTCTCGTTAATCTCAAAGGAGACATGCCAGGTGTTGGCTGTGAGGCATACATAATAATAATAATAATAATAATAATAATAATAATAATAATAATAATAATAATACATTGATTAGCTTTCTCCTACCCCAAGCCAATTCAACACCATAAACAGTTGAAACAGCCTTTTCAGTGGGATTTTAGGAGGGAATATAAAACAAAACAGGACTGGAGTTGAGCAGGTTCGTTCTAAATAAGGGTGAAGTGAATTTCTGGGCCAGAAAATTTGAGTAACATTTACCTGCAGACCTACAAACTTCATGCAGGAAAGGTTAAGTTCAACCAAAGGCGAATGCTGATGGAAATAATTTACTGCTTATTACTGCTTTTTTATTATGATTTATATATAAAATTGAGGAGATAAAAAAAACTTATAGCTAAATGTGTGCGATAAATAAGTTCCGTTAATGTTAGCAAGATCAGCAAGAAGTAAAGTTAGCTAGTGGTTAATGAACAGAAAAAACAGCTTTTCTTTTTCAATTAAAATAAACCCAACATAATTGCTAGCTAGCTATTTGTTCAGTTAATGTTCTGTCAGTGTTTGCCTTTTAAAGATAGCAAAATTAGCTAGCAAATACATTGGGTTTATTTTAGTTGATAGAGAAGAATAGTTTTTTTGGGAGGGGAGATTTTTTTTATGATGTTTTGCTAATTAACCACTCGCTAATTTTACTTCTTGCTAATCTTAAAATTAGGTTAGTGTTAGCAAGAAGTAAAGTAAGCTAGTGGTTAATGAACAGTAAATTAAACTAGCTTTTATTTCTCACCTGAAATATTTGAACACATTATTTGCTGGCTAACTTTGCTAAATAGGTAGCTCACCACCAAATACACTGGGTTTATTTTAGTTACATATAGATATCTGTTCAGTTAATGTTGTGTCAGTGTTAGCCTGCTAAGTGTAGCAAACTTAGCTAGTGATTCATGTTAGCTAGCTATCGCAAACATTTTGGAGGTTACCTAGATGGCTGGCTATCTTTATTTATTTTTCAAATACACTCTTGAAATCAATTTCAGTATTTTGCTTTTATTATTTTTCAATAGTAGCAGTTATACTTAGCATTGCTGTGACGTCAGATGTTTTTTTTATTTTTTAGTTACCACAGTTTCGTGTTCTTTTTGGTGGGATTATGTTAGTTTTTTTTTTTTTATGGAAGGAATTCTCAAGAATTTTGCAACAAACATTTATAATAAAGATTACTACTGCTAATATTAGCTAAAGTGTTTTTGAGGGATTTGTGCATCATTTGGATAAACAAATATGGTATACTGTATGTACTGAAAGCGCAGTTGCCTAGGCATCACAGTTTGGTCCTTTACAAAGATTGGCCCGTGTAGTCGGATCCAATAGAAAAGCTACTGTAGCTCAAATTGCTGAATAGGTTAATGCTGGTTCCCATAGAAAGGAGTCAGAACACACAGTGCATCACTGTTTTAATTGCAGAAGGGGGGCACTCAATATCCGACCATAATGTTACGGCTGATCAGTGTATATATTAAGAGAAAACACTGTTATTAAAAAAGACATTAATTGCAGGAGTATTCAGACAATTTTTTCCTTGTGGTATCTACTGTAAATTATACAATTCTTTTATTTCATATATTCTTTTATATACTATTTATTGTAAGTATACAATAAATTCATTTTTACAAAACGCGTATTTTATATAGGCTACTTCTGTGTTTTTGCAGGTCTAGCATTATGGGAGTCATTACGCTGTTTGCTTCACACTGTTTGAGAGCTGTTACTCTGATTAGTACTAAATTGGCCCTTATTTTATCACCTCTCTCTCTCTCTCTCTCCCTCCCTCCCTCCCTCCCTCTCTCTTTCTATGTCTCTCTGTCAAACAACAGAGGTTCAATTTTGTGTCGCTACCCACGGACGTGCTGGAAATTGAGGTAAAGGATAAATTTGCCAAGAGCAGACCCATTATAAAGCGTTTCCTGGGCAAGCTGTCCATGCCGGTGCAGAGATTACTGGAGAAGCATGCTATTGGGTAAGTTCTGCACATTTATATTCTGTAATCTGACATGAAGTTGCCTATGTATGATTTGATTTTGCTTTGAATGAATATACTTTAAGAGTAAGCTAAGCAGTGACTGAATAGCTTGGCCTGGTTTCAGCATTATACTGTACAATACTAATTTAATCTCATCCCCGAATGCCATGGATCAATAGCAGTGAACTTATCTAAAACTGGGTGTCAGTCTGTCAGGCTTGATATTGACAAGAACTTGGAATTGCCAAAACCAAAATGGAATTCTTGGTTTGTTGCCACTTTGGCCCAGGTTTCAAATGGAGTTAATTCAATATTTCATTCCTTTATCTTCAGTACCCACTTTATCTTGGTCAAGGGATCGATGATGAATGGGAGCCCCTGTTAAGGCACATTCACACATCGACTATTCATATCCACCCACTGGCATGTTTTAGGAAGTACGAGGAACGTAGAGAACCCAATGGAAACCCACATAGGGAGAACATGTATATCAACACACAGGCCGTAACCTGAGCTCAGGATCAGACTGGGCATCCTGGAGCCATGAGGTGGAAACACTATCGCCTGCAATCCAAATGTAGCAGAAGCTTAAATGTCTTAAATATCGCTGCTTGTGCATTTACTTTCCATCATGCTAGCATTGCTACCCTCAAGCATATCTGATTCATATGCAGGCTGCATAATACTTATCAAGAGTGGCTAGAATTGTATAGTCCTAAAGATATGTCCTGGGCTTTATCTTTTCTGTCCTGGACACCTACATGAACAGAATTTCTTATCTATTCTTTTTCCACAGTGACAGAGTGGTCAGCTACTCTTTGGGTCGAAGGTTGCCAACAGAGCATGTCAGTGGTCAATTGCAGTTCCGATTTGAGATAACCTCCTCTATTCATCCAGGTTTGTCCTAATTTATTTATTTTCGTCTACTCTGAATGATCTGATGTAGTATGTGTATTTTTGATTGATGCTCTCTTCATCCTGTAGATGATGAGGACATGTCCCTCAGCACAGAGCTTGAGTGTACCACAGTGCCTGAGGAACCTGAGGAACATGAGCATCATGAACCAGGGGAAATGGCGACGAGACAATGTGTTCCAGTCCAAGCTGAGGACACCATGAGTCTGGACATGGTTGCTCCTGATCTGCCTCTGGATGGAGACACAGCCTCAGTGGACGTTCCCATGGATGTAGAGCCCTTGGAGGCAGATGATGGAAGAACAGAGAGCCAGATAGCGGAGGAGTCCGAGTGGGTCCAGGAGGCAGAATCTGTACCTGGAGAGAGTGGTGAGCAAGAGGTGGAGGCCGTGGCAGCTGAGCAAGATGGAGGAAGTCATCTGGAGGCCCTGGTCCCTGAGCAGTGTGGAAGAAGTCTGGAGGAGGCCCTGGTGCCTGAGCAAGATGGACAGTGTCTGGGGGAGGCCCTGGTGCCTGAGCAAGATGGAGAGGATGAAGTGGCAGCTTCAGAGGAGATGGAGCAAGAAGAGCATGGGGTAGAAGGAGAAGGATGCAGTCAAAGGACAATGCATATAGCAAATATGGAAAGGGCAACAGAGGCCCATGATGTAGTTTTGGAAGAAATGGAGAATGCTGTGGGGGGATCGGAACCTCAGCCTGTCTCTCCTGACGGTTGGTCTCAAGCAGAGGATGAGGATCAGGACGAAGAAGAAGGTTACCCACTCCGACTGCGTGGTGCAGCGAAGCGAAAAAATCGGCCTTGTTCACTACCTGTCTGTGAGCTGGAGACCGTAATTGCTTCGACGTGCGAGGAACCCGAGACTCCACGGTCACACTACATCCGTCTCCACCACCTTCTCCACAGCCTTCCCTCTAACCAGTCAGAAAGCTCTAAAACAGAAGAAGAAGAAGAAGAGGAAGAAGAGGAGCAAGATGAAGATGGTGCAGCACCGGAGCCGCTGACTCCCAACGGGCCGCGTCGTTCCCTACCTCGCAGCCGCTCGCACCAGCGCCTCTCAGAACTCGTCCAGATACTAGACGGGGATGGACAAGTTATAGGATCCGAGGATCAAGTCAGAGGCCAGAGGTCCCCAGGTGAGAGCGAGGGCGAAGCTGACCTTAGCCCAGTGCCATGCTGTAGTCACATGGTGGCGAGGGGTGCCGGTGCAATGCGAGCATCGTCTTTAGACAGCGCACGACGCGGCAAGAGCAGCGTTTTTTCCTCACAGGAAGACGAGGACGATATGGACGGGCTGGACGGCATCTTGGAATTGGAGGCCGAGCCTTGTCAGGGCAGACGGAATCGAACGAGGGACGGGACAAGGTGGGAGGAAGTGCCTGACACTCATGTGCAAAGTCCGCATGGCATTGTGGGTAATGGAGATTCCCCAGGAGCTGGAACAAGCAGCAGGAGTGAGTATGAGTGCTCCTGACATACTGCAAATATTTATATAAGCCTTTTATCATTCATACTTCATTACAACATGTTGTACATAAGCGGTAGCATCTTCCAGTAGGAGTTGTGTTAAACTTTAATAGACGAGCCGCGTGTTGATCACTGATGTAAACGCTGGAGTGAAAACACGTCTCTCCACACGGCAAATGTTTCATCTGGAGTTTGATGCAAAATTTTCACAACTGATTGAGCAGAGGGTTTTTTTTTTCTCTATTTCTTACTTCCTCTCTGTTGGTTTGTTTATTTGTTTTTCTTTTACTTTTTACTTTATTTTTTTGGTATCTTGTTTTCTCTTATTATTTCTTTCTTTCTTTGTGTTTTGTTTTTTCTTTCTTTCTTTCTTTCTTTCTTTCTTTTATTTATGTTTGCTTTCCATTGTTCTGTCTTTCTTTCTTATGGTCTTTCTATTTTGTTTTCTTTCTTCCTTTCTTTCTTTCTTTTGATTTCTTATAAAAAAAAATTCTTTTTTATCGTCTGTATTTCCTTCTTTTTTCAGTTATTTTTTATTTCCTACTTCATTTTTTTTTATTTTTAGTTATTATTTCTTTTTTTCTTTTTGATTTTTTTTTATATTCCTTATTTATTTATTTATTTATTTGTTTGTTTGTTTATTCAGTTATTTTCCCCTTTGGAGGCAGATTTTCATTGGTTCTTTCTGTCTTTCTTTTAATTTGCTTTATTTATTATTTTTTGTTCTTTTTATTTTTTCTTTCTTATCATATTTCTTTCCTTCTTTCTTTTCAGTTATTCTTTCATTTGTCCTTTTTCCTTTCTATCTTTCTTTCTTCCTTTCTTTCTTTCCTCATTTAAGAACAGCTCAGCTGTTAGTAATCACACATTCATATTAATTTCTTCATTTTAATACTCTGTGGTTTCCATAGTAACTGCCTAATCACAGGCACACCTTGTTGCATTGCTGTAAGGCTAAATGTTCTGTTATTTAACAAAGAGAAATGTGCAGTGAGGTTTTAGTAAACATACTAAGTTTATTAAACACTTATGGAAGAAGTCTCCGGTGTCAGACAACTACGTGCTAAACAAAATGTAATTTTATTATATTGTTTTTGCTGTGTGTGTGTGTGTGTGTATGTGTGT
>JAAGKR010002014.1:37705-106271 GCA_011419295.1 Clarias macrocephalus | reverse complement strand
TAGCATTACCTCTGTAGCTCTTCCCCATCACGTGGTGGATCTTTACATAATTGTTCTCTGCCCCTTCTGACAGGTGTTCATCCATACTGGATTGGAGATTTGGATGCCATCATTATGAAAACGCCAGAGCTGTTTCCATGTCATGTTCCCACTGCTACTGGCATTTATGGAAACAGGAAGTCTCTTTCTCAACAGTTGGAATTTCCTCCCAGTGTTCCACAGGTGCGACAGTGAGGTTATACACACAGAAATGTCAACCCCTTATGTATCAAGATTCAAGATTCAAATAACTTTTTCAATCAAGTTCAGTTATTGTTTAGATACAAATTAGTAAAAAAAACCTACTACAGTATGACTATCAATATGGGGTGAACATGCAAACCTCAACACAGACAGCAAACCAAGCTAAAGAGACCCTGGAGGTGTGAGGAAGTAATACACAGTCAATATATAAATATTATACGTCTAAACAGCCCAGGGGTTAGATGATATTGTGGGTGGTGTTATGGACCACTCATGTTCCAGTGACAGTTTCTGTTTTTTGTATAAATGGCATGTTGCCAATGTGTAAAGTTTTGGATTGCACTGGACTTTCTATCAGTTTAGAAAGAAATGCAAATCAATAACGTGAACTTTTGGACTGCATATAATACAAACCGTTTACTGTATACAAGCTAGGACGTTTTAGGGCTGATATTACTTTAAGCACATTTGTTCCCAAGTCTCTGTCATTGAACAGTTGGTAACTTCAACCTTTTGACTATATATCACACGGTTATAAAAGGAATTTAGTTCTAGCCATGTTATCCGGTATCAACCAAAAGAGGATAAGTTCTCTTTGGGGTCTGGTTCCTCTATGGATCAATCTGAAGGTTTCTTCTTTATGTTAGCTCATGGATTGTTTCCTTGCCGCTATTGTCTCATTAAGGATAAAATGATAAAGGAATAAATAAATTTCCTACATTTTTCAATTTATACTGCTTGGCCAATCTAGATTTCATTTACTTATCTTTAGTTTTAATTATGGCACACAATGTGGGGGACAGTTCATGTGTGGAAATGATTTCTCGTGCTCCCAGAACCACTCTTTCACAATGTGTTTTCTGTAATATACCTGTGCCATCACAGAAGAAAAACTTGTGATGTGATAACCTGACCAGTATTCAGTACATTCAGGTCATCAGCTGACTTCATTTTATTGCCACATAATGTTGCTGAGTCTAGGCCTAAGCAACTGAAGCAACCTAAGATCATAACACTGCCTCCAGAGGGTTGTATAGTGACCACTATGCATGATGGGTGCATCACTTTACGGTCTTCCCTTCTTACCCTGATGCACCATTCTCTCTGGATCAATCTGAACTCCGGGTCAATCTGAACTCATCAGGTCACATGACATTTTTCCATATCTCCAAAGTTCAATCTTTATGCTCATTAGTAATGATAGTAATTATAGTAATTAGCCTTTTTTCTGCCCTTTTTTTCACAGCTGTTTAGTCTCAATCCTGTGACTTCTTGTCACATTGAGCACGTATGGACATGCTCTTACTTTCACAATTAGTATTTTTAACATGTAAAAAAGTGTTTAAGTGTTTTCTGTAAAGCTGCTTTGTGATAATGTTTATTGCTATAAAAATAAAACTGAATGTCACTTAGGGCTACAGATCTGATCCAGATGATTCCTCTCACATTTATCAGCAGTACCATGAAAAATCAATACTGCAAAATTGTGTTTACAGTAAAATATCTGATGCAGATATGACTTGTAGTCCAATAGACAGTTTGGTGTAATGTGATTCTAATACAGGAAATCCAACCATTTCAGCAGGTAGCAGGCTGGACCCTGATTCTCTGGTAAAAAAAAGAAAAAAGAAAAAAAAAAGGACTATTTCATCTAAACATAATGAACATACTGTAACATGCAAAATGTAACTTCTGACTAATAAGAATTTTATGCTATTTAGCTATTGTAGCTAGCTTGTAACTTAATATTTCAGCTGGAAATCATCACCTTGATACAATTGTTGCAAGTTGTCGGAATATGATGTGTTAAACAATACCTTCTTAATTTTGGTTACAATTGTAATAAATGTCACAATTTTTGAGTTTTGCAGGCCACAGTTTTTTTTTCTTATCTTTTTTTTTTTTTTTTTTGCATGAAAAGGATCCGACTACACTGTGTGCAAAACTGTATTTCGCAATGTTGTGCTCTGCTTGTGTTTTGAATTACGCCAGAATGAATTGTTTACTGAAGATCTTTCAGAGCCTTTCAGATACCCCTGGCACACAGTTGCTAACAATGTTCTTCGACTAGCTCTGTTTTCCTTCTTTGGGTGTTTATCTGTTCCTGTTGTTTTCTAACTGCAAGCCATTGTCATATTTTTGCATTCCAACACGAGAACAACCACCTCTGATCACTGTGGGAGGTCTGCAATAATGTCTACCATTTACCATAGGTGTTCATGTCAAAGCGGGACTTGTCATGTAAATTCTCCTGAATGAAGGTGTAAAACATTTAACTTCAAGCACAATGCAATGATGACACTCTTAGCCAAAGTAAAACATTTGTATGGTAAAGGAAGGCAGTAGGTCCTGATGAGGTGGTTTAGAGCCCACTGCAGACATTTCTGTGAACATCTAGAGAGTGGAAGCCCTGATCCTTGAAAATCGACAAATACTGTACCTTCTTGCCAACTTGCAGAGACACATCTGCCTGTGGAAGCTGTACACAGAATCGTTCACAACCACTTGTACATTATGATAACTTGGCTGGTAGTTATTGCCACATCCCCGTACAATGCTCCACGTTATTTTGCACATGTTTAAAATGGTCTTTGGGAGGCCAGCGTTTCAGTTGTGAAGCATGCTGTCTGATCATGGCTCTGGCCTACTGAAAAAACCATTCTACCTAGATGGTATCAAAGCACTAGTGAAACTCTGGGATAAGTGCATTAGTGTAAAAGGGGATTATATAGAGAAATAAACATATTATTTACTCTTACAACTGTGTTCTTTTATTCTATACAATAAAAAGTCCCGGTTAGACTTGAACACCCTTGTTCACAGCAGCAGCACTGAGTTGTTACTGTATATCATGATATATAGATGACTCACACAGTAAGTGATAAGTAAAATGGGAAAATATTTTCATGTTTGAATAATAGGTTCTGTCCTCCAGTCTATGAGACATTTAACACCTGGATAAATAAATAAAATTCTAGTCATTAGTCACCGGATTTACACTTGTGTGAGATATATAACATGTTTAGTTTGTTTATTGTGGAAAGTCAATGCATTGTTGTCATGCTGGTTTGGTTGGATTTTGAACTATTTATTTATGATTTATCACAGGCTGTGCCAAGACCTTCTCGCTCACTCAGTTCAGCACATCTGGTCCATTCCAGCAGCAGTGTCCAGGCTTTCATTATCTGTAATATAGTTTTAATGAAGGCACCTGGCAAGGTAATCGTTGTTCCACACTCACATATACACAATATAAAGAATAAAGGTCTAATGCACATGACTATTTGCAAGCATACTAATACATACAACTTTGTCAGTGTAGCTTCTGATACCTAAAGATTGTCTTACTTTCTATAGATATGGATGTTTGTGCATAATAATTTACTCTTATAATAACTATCAATCCATTACGTTATATTGTTTTGTGATCTAATAATTATCATGTTTAATTATCACTTATCTTCTAAAATACGATCAAAAACAGAACCCAAATGTTTGCTTGAAAAATTCACTGTTTCTTAAAGGGTCTAGGTTTCAGTATAGTGGGAGGAAGGGACAGCATGTATGGCCCAATGGGAATCTATGTAAAGACCATTTTTCCCAGTGGAGCAGCTGCAGCAGATGGACGTCTACAGGAAGGTACAGATCAAATAAAACACTCAAGAGCTTCATTTGCCAGTGCTTTAGCTAGTATCTTTGATTTGATTAAGCATACATCTAACATGTCTATCAATCTTATTTATAGATAAACACTGTTGGGAGGAATTATAGGCTGCTACTGAAGGAATTATGTAAGCCATGTACTGTAATTGCTGTTTTGTTTTGTTTTTTTGTTTGCAGGTGATGAGATTCTGGAACTAAATGGAGAGTCCCTTCATGGTCTTACTCATGAGGATGCTTTACAAAAGTTTAAAGTGAGCTTTTCTCCAAGCTTTATTCCTGTGTTCCTTTATATAGTACAGTAGATATATTCCAAATGCTTGGATTAGTTTGAGATTTTCCCTTTACCCTTTGATGAAACTTTGGTATTTACACTAATCCATCCATCCATCCATCCATCCATCCATCCATCCATCCATCCATCCATCCATCCATCCATCCATGTCAGGACACACACACATATACATAGTCACACGCTCATTCACAAACACACAATGGTCAATTTGGGAACACCAGTTAGTCTAATCTGCATGTCTTTGGACTTTGGGAGGAAACATGAGCTCCTGGATGAATGCCCCCAAGCACAAGGAGAACATACAAATTCCATGCACACAAACCCCAGGCGATAATCGAACCCAGGTCCATCCATTAATTTATATTCAAAAAGCAGTAGGAATTAAACTCATCAATCCATTCAGCTATCCAGATGTATGACAACTAAATTTGCCTCATAAATTTGCTCCAAGGACAGCACATGACTTATGGAACAGCATTCCAGATTTGTACGGAATTTCATATACCTGTGTCTGTATGGGTTACCTCAGGGTTTTCTATTTCTCTCCCACCTTCCAAAACCTGCCAGTAGCTGGATTGACTATGCTAAATTGCCATAGGTGTGAATATGAGTTTACTGCTGTTCTTATTCATCCCTGCAAGTTTTCATTCCAGCCAATCAGCAGCCATACCTGATTCCATTAGTAAGCTGATTTCAATCACTGGACATCCTATTTGGCTTAACTGAATACATGTTGCCACATTTGCCCTTTATGGATATGATGGAAGACCCAGCATATATTAGGATAATGCATAAGATAGAATAATTCACTGTAGTTCTATCCATCCACTGTGCCTAAGCATGCATCAGTCTATCTGCATATAATCTATTGGTTAATCTATCTAGGCTTTTTACCAGGCTATGCTACATTTTCCTTAAATTTCCTTGCACATTACAACACCATCAATCAGACCACATTTCACATGCATCCATCTATCCATTTGCCCATGTATCCATCATTGTTCAAATCCATTTTCCTTCCTTTTCCCCCTCTGTGGTTTTTGAAGCAAGTGAAGAAAGGTCTGCTGACACTGGTGGTAAGGACCAGGTTGGGAGCTGTAGTTGGCAGCCAGACTCAGGTGGCCCAATTGTGCCGCTCCAAGTCCTTGAGCTCCACCGCAGGTATCAACAGAACCAGTGATGAGCTGGCTGATTTACCCAACTTGGACACGCATGCAAAGCCCAGAGACCGCATCATGATGGAAATCACATTGCAGAAGGGTCAGTATGATTGATACATTAACAAACATTAATAAAAATAGTAAGGATGACAGGAGGATGACTCTGTGTGTGTTGTGTGTGTGGTATAGAGGTTGGTGTGGGCCTTGGTATTGGGTTGTGCTGTGTTCCGTCTGCTGAAGGAGGTCCTGGAATTTACATTCACACGCTGTCACCAGGTTCGATGGCACACATGGATGGCCGCTTAAGGTACCGAGACTAATTCATACTGTCTGAGCCAAACAGATATTACCATTATTAAATTACTTAATAAGTGCAAAATAATACACATCTACTATCACACCTGCAAGTTTCTTTATTTTTTCACTGTCAGTCTTCTGGTCTCATATAATGTGTTTTTCAGATGTGGTGATGAGATTGTGGAGATTAATGACACTGTGGTTTGCAACATGACACTCAATGATGTGTACACGGTTCTGAGTCAGTGCAGCCCAGGGCCGATTCAGCTTATCATCAGTCGACACCCTGACCCTAAAGTAGGTTTTGGCAGCCGATTAGTAACCTATACTTGTGAAGCTTTTCACTCAAAGTTGTAAATGGTATGTACTTATCTACTTTAATGATATGTATGAAAGAATCAAATTATAATTATAATTTTATGCATACTGTTTGTGAATCCAGCACCTATTGACAGAGCCAGTGCTGTATTATTAATACTTAGTCTAATTTGAATTAGCCAGTGATTATACATAGAACTGCATGTGCATCCAAAAACATTTTTAAAGGGTCACATTATTGACCTGCATTGATAAAGTGCAGACACCAACAAAATGGATCTGAAATGTGTGGAATTTGGCTGAGAACTTTCCAGTATTATATTATAATTTGATTAAACATAATCGTGTTAACATGAAAGAGATTAAAACAAGACAAACACCAACTACTTGTTGTTGATGCAAATCAAAAGATTGGACTTTGGAGAAATTAAAAAGGTCATGTGGTCGGATGAGTTTAGACTGACCCTAGTCCAGAGAAAATCGGCTGAGAAAGGAAATTACGCGATGCACGCATCATGCATAGTGTAGACTTTAAAAGCCTCTGGAGGCAGTATTATGATCTGGGGTTGAGTCAGTGGGTCAGGTCTAGACTCAGCAACGTTATGTGGGAATAACATGAAGTCAGCTGTCTACCTGAATGTACTGACTGACCAGGTTTTCCCATCAATGGATTTTTCCTCCCCTGATGACACGGCCATATTCTTGGGAAAGCCTGGTTCTGAGAGTATGACGATTTTTTTTCACACCTGCACTGAAAACTAGATTGAGCACTATGATTAAAACTAAAGATGGTCACAATGTGCGTGACATTTTATGACCAGACAGTATATATTTATAAGCTTTATCATCCCGCACATCTAAACAAATGCAGTATGAACTTCTCTATCTTTGCACGTGCTGTACATTATGTGCAGTGATATGACTGGACTCTCATTGGATCTTTAACCTTATTTTTTGCATTATGTACTTTCATTGTTGCGATTGTCTTTTATAGATGGAAATTATGACGTCCGGACTGCTGTTATTCAATCACTTAGTTTTATGTTCTGTATTCCCGTAAATGATTACATGCTTTGTGAGTTGCTCTGCTGTATTTAATTTAAACCTGCTCAGGGACTACATATGGGATCATTAGTCGAACTCTGGATCATCTATTGTAATAGATGATTGATGTCAACTTTTCTGCTGATGCACTGATTGATTTTTCCATGTCAAATAAACTAAAACAAATTTAATTTTAAAGTCATTTTATATGTTTGTCTGTGACCAGGTTTCTGAACAGCAACTGAATGAGGCCATTGCCCAGGCTGTAGAGAACAGCAAACTAAAAAGAGACAAGAGTCATTGGAGTATGGAGGGTATGTGTGATTTAGCATAGCCTGTGATTATAAGCATTTTTAGATAAAAATGAATCATTGTTAAAAAAAATCTCACAGTAAATCAATGTGAATGCATAATTTGTCCAGCAGCACTTAAGAGACTGTTGTCAATTATTTAACTGTCAGTCTTTAATGCAAACCTGAACACGAAACCTACAGTACAGTATATATAACATCAGGTCTTAGACAGACTGACCCATATTTATGCAGCACACTTAAACTGTCTAGTTGAACTGGTGGGTCATGATGCATTTTGAAATCTAACCTCAGGTCTGAGAAGGATGGAGCCATGTTCACACAACAAGACGAAGTGTGAGAACTGTATGGATCAAAGCCATAGCCAGATGAGCTGCACACGAGGCCATCAACCCATGATCCGATCCTGTAGTGAGGGTGCATATAACCAGCGCAACACCTTGACCAGTGTCAACATGCTGGCCATCCCCAAACACCAGAACGTCAACCGTGTTCATAGCATGGATGCCGCCATAACAGGCAGCTCTGAGGTCCAGGCTAGAAGCAGGCCGTCCCAAACCTCATATGTCAATGATGATTACAACGTGCCCTACAACTCGGAGAAGAACATTGTCACTCATGATGCAGGTTTTGGAAGGACAAGAGGTTTTAAGGGTAGGCCTCGTTCTCTGCCAAGAAGGTATTGTCGACGGCAGGGTATCGCCAATGAAGAGCCACTAACTGACTCTAGTGGCTCCAGTGGAAGTTCACCTGTGAAAGAAGAAGATACACTGCCTTCACAAAGCTGCCAAGTAAGACTTTTAATTCATGGAAAAAAACATGGAAGGGTCAAACCATTCATCCTTTGATCATTAACCATTCATTCTTTAAACTTCTTAAACTTAAACTTCTTTAAAGGATTTTTTTTTTTACCTATCATTCTTTGAACTTCTGCTTACACACAATCTCATTATGCTGGTTCTTATAGGGGTAAAAGACAAAGTTTATTTTTCATTTCTAAAAAAATATTCAGGTTTTCCAGCAATTCCAACACCATCCACTTCTTAGTTTTATGCTGTCACAGACTGTTAACTGCATCCGTTTTGTAGTGCAGTTCTGCTTTAGCCCTAACACCACCAATGAGGAAGATGTGGCAAACTGGGACAAGTGAATTGTCCATAAATGGTAGTTGAGTGAGAGTAGGTGTGATCAAAATGACTTGCAAGTGTCTTTCAGCATTCAGAGTGTAAAAGCACTGCAAAAAAAAATTAGCTTAAAATGTCAGTTAACCTTTTTTTTTTTTTTTTTTTTTACTGTACTGTACATCTGAGTGACCTACTGCATATTGTTTTCTTATATCAAACAAAGCAACCAAAAAAAAAAAGACCTAAAAAAATTGAACAATACATACAGTATTTGATGTTGCCAAAAGTGATTGTCTAGATTTGCTGATTTACATTGTAACCTTTCAGTCTATATATGATTCACACCTAAACTACACACTTCCTGGTGCATGAAAACCACAACTAGCAGTAAATCTCCAGAAAATTCTGGTTTGCATGATGGGATTAACAAGTTGCAGTTAGGGTATCATCCGCAAAAACTCGTGACTTAAATCATCTTTAAACCAACCAGTGATTGTCCTGTTCTCCCTCTCTCCACATGCTGCTAGTTGTTCTGCAGTATATACAAGGCTTTGAGAAAGGTCTCAAGGCTTTTGTTTAAGAAAGTATGTGGCATTTTACTACTTCCTCTTTCTGCTCTGGTGAATACAGTGCACGAGGATGACACTAAATTGCAAAGAGTATTATTTTGTAAAAATGGCTTTGTTGTCCCTTGTCTCACTGCTTGCTATTAGGCATGCTTTTGCAGTGTGTTTGGGTTGTCTGCATCAGTAGTGCATGTTGAAATAACTACCGGATGTGTTTCTACACCTTTTTAGAGGATATGAAAAAAGTGTCAAGATAACCCAACCATTTCCTGTTTGTGTGACAGGAAGCGGATGAGCGTTCAGAAGAAGCTAAAGCAGCAGAACCTGTCGCCGCTCACACAGCTGAAAGCGTGTACAGGGACGGCAGACGACACCGAGGTATGCTGTCAATTTGATTAAATCATCATTTTTAAAGATTTGATCTGCATAGGTAACAAATATATAGAAGTGCCTATTACCAGTAAGATTTTGAAGATGAGATTCGTTATTGCACACATTCGTTAGTAAACTTGTTTAGTGTTCCTGTTAATTTTTATTTCGTATCAGACCTCTCAAGGGGAATGCCATATTTTTATGTGTCGTTTCAGACACTTAAACTTTGTGCAGTTGAGCTTTGTATGTTTTATGTACACAGCTATTTTGTTAAATTGTGACTAATAATATTTTTCTGTATACATTTCAGATTCTCTGTCTCCCAACCACCTGTGCAGTCCAACTAGGAGAACTTGCTTGAGACATCAGGACTGTGTGGAGTTGAACCCTGTTCTTCCAGTTGACCCTTGGGTGAGGCTAACAGACAGTCTTGAGAAGCGCTTGAATCATCGAAAAATCATGAGTGACTATAATGGGAATAGTGAGATGAATGGCACAGAAACCACAGACCCCGCCTCTGGCTCAAACTCAGAGGAAACTGCTGGTGCTAAAAAGGGGCCTCCAGTGGCTCCAAAACCTGCTTGGGTACGGCAAAGTCTTAGAAGCATTAAGTCTGGGAGGTCTCCAGCAGAGGCCTTTAAAAAAACTGAGATTCGAAGTCAAGATACTGGAAGGACCTTTGGAGTTAGTTCAAGGTCCACTTCATCCACATCAAATCTATCCTTCAAACAAAAGCTCAGCTCATTTGAAACCTTTTCCAACGCTGATGGAGCAGAGAGGACAAGCAGAAGAATGGCTCCATCCTCATCACTTTCTCAGATGGAAAAAAGTCCAGCTAGGTTTGAGAAAGCGCAGCCTGTGGAAACCAGCAACACATGGAAGAGTAGAACCACTCAAATTGACAAACATGACAGTGACAAACCTTCTTCAGTGGTAAATTCAGATTCTAAAACCAAACCATTTTCTGAGGAAGAGGAAGCTGCCTCTAAATCAACAGATTTCCAAAACGAGAGCCCAAAAGCAAATGATATAACTGATAGCGCAAAGCCAAATGAGGACTCTGCTAGCCCACCAGGAGAGACTTCATCTTTATTGGAGGAAGTGAAGGAAACAAGTCTTGCTCAAAAAGATGAGGAAGAATCCAATCTTGCTCAGAAAGATGAGGAGGAAATAAGCCTTGCTCAGAAAGATGAGGAGGAAATAAGCCTTGCTCAGAGAGATGAGGAGGAAACAAGTCTTGCTCAGAAAGATGATGAGGAAACAAGTCTTGTTCAGAAAGATGATGAGGAAACAAGTCTTGTTCAGAAAGATGATGAGGAAACAAGTCTTGCTCAAAATGATGAGGAGGAAACAAGTCATGCTCCGGAAGGCTCACCCCCTCTTGATCACTGCCCTAGGAGGTCCAGCAGTTCAAAAGATCCTTCTACCCAAACAACATCTTCATTGGAAGGCCATAGCAGTCACACTGCAAGCTTACGAACCAGGAGTCTACCCCTGAACACCGCGTCTTCTGATGCTCACGGCCAATGTGGTCTGGAAGGGGAAGCCCTTGAGATCATCCTGTCGTTCAGCAACCAGGTTTCCAATGCCTTGATGCGTTCCATGCAATCCCTTCCTAACTCTCCATGCTTAAAACTTGGGAATCCATGGAGTGTGTCATCTGAATCCAGTCAGCATAACCCCACAGAGGAGGACCTTTCTTCATCTGAGACATCACGCTCAGCAGCACCAGACAGTACTGAGAAGGGCTTCTCTGTGAGGTATGGTTTGCTTTCAAGTTTTTCCAAACATAGTCGAGTGTAGTTGTTGTCTGTTTAAGCCAAGCTATCTTTGATTGCACATTTGGCTTTGAAAATTTCTTCCATCCTGTGCACAAGAGGCGTGATTAAGGAAGCGTCTGATGTAAACCTAGAAGAGGAAATGAATCTTGGCCACAGTGCTGTGGTGAATTTTATCTAAAATTCTCGTTCTATGAAACGATAATGACATGCAAGCACTTACCAATTGCTCCAATAAAGAAATACAGCTTTATCTTAAAGCAGGCAGTTGAAATCTGTAGAAGAATGCTTTGAAGTATACAACTGAAATGTAAAATTAGTTGAAAGTCCTGACAAAAGCAGGCAAGTCATCAAAAGCAAGTATCAGATAAGCAGCTCAGGGCAACTTCTTACTAAATCTGTTTTTGATTTGGCTCGCAGCCTGGCGGAGCTGAGAGAGCGCACTATCGAGAGAGGAGAAGAGAGTGAGAAGGCTGACTGCGCATCTGAACGACCTCTCACCACACCCTCTGCAGTATGTGCCCAGTCCGTGATCTCAGCACTTCCACCTCAGGAAATACAAAGGATGATCCAGGAGGTCAAGGATCTTGATGAAGACACCCTAAAGGTGAATTTTATAATGATGAGGATGATGAAATATTGCTTACACAAGCTGCAAGCTGTTGTGTGATCTAGATTTCATCCACCTCTATAAGCCTCATGCATACAGTATGCATCATAACCTTTGTTTTACAGTACATGGTGTCTTATAGTGGTGGGGAAATATATTTCAAAAACTCACACCACAACAGACTTTACCGTTGATTACAGTTAAAATGTTTGAGCCTATTTGTGTACCAACTGTTTCACTTGCTAAATGTATTAAAGTTGCTTTGCTGGCATGGTAAACAAACACTGCAAGGTGTATTGTGAAATGCGTATGATACTAAATCGAACTTCCACCTGCAAAGGTTACTGTGTATTAATGTGCTTGTTCTAAGACATTACTGTTTCTAAATATTTTATAGGCTTATATCCTGGACACTCTGTATATTTATTTTCTATTTCCATCCATATCACCCTTCTTTAATCTCGTTCAGAAATATTATATAAACAAGAAGCGTTGCTGAAGTGAATTGCAGGAAGTGGATTAGCACTGGCATTAATACTTGGGAGAGCATCCAGTTCCAATATAATTATCAGCACACTGAGATCTATAGCAAAGTCAGCCCTTATCTGTAAAAAGCCTGCCTTAGTGCAGGAGGCTACAGAGACAGAAACACATTAGCAGCTGAAGAAAGAAATGGTGGACGGTTAATTGCTATCGCAAAGCACATAAAATACTCGTCATTATATAAAGATCCCTTAGTAGCAGAGGAGACATTCTCCTCGAGCTTTCAAGCTTCTCTTAGGGTATTATTTCTCCACCTTCCCTTTGGTAGAGTGCAGCTTCTACACTTTGACAGTGATCCCAGTTTTCCCAACGGAGCTCTTGGCTATGCTGAATGTCTGCAGGCATTTCTTCTCGTTGAGATTGTATATCTGTGCACTCGTTTAGAGCAGCTACCTGTGTATTGCTAAGGTGATTGATAACATCCTGAATTTAATGTGCGTACAAGGAAATGTTCACGTTAACAATCATTAAGCAAACTCTTAATATACAGTAGCAATGTTCTGTTAGAGAAGACAAAGGTGATCTTGAGCTGTTTGCCTTGCAGCCTTTTAAGAAAGTTAAGAAACCTGTCTGTTTTTTCTTTTTATGAAGTATCTGGAAATCTTCAGAGACGCAGCTGTTATTAATACATCGATAAAAGTTACATCATTTCCTGAATGCTAATCATTCTCTAACACACCATATACAACCACAGTATCAATGTTGTTGCACAGCACAGTCATTTGTGAACCTCATATGTTAGAGTGAAGACACTTGCTGACAGATTTTCCCTTTACTCTCATGCAGCAACTGGAAGACATCCATGTGGTGATTCTGCATAAGGAGGAGGGAACTGGCTTGGGTTTCAGTATTGCTGGTGGTATCGATCAGAACAAATCAACTACAGTGAGTAAGGCCTTTACACCCGTGTTAGCATCCACTCCAGCACAGCCATTCGTGCACACCCATCCACATGGTTCACTTTCAATAACTGACAGCTAATTGGAGTCTTATAAAAACAAACTACCCAGCATTGAGTTACTGAACACCAGTTTTTCAAAAAAAGAAAGAAAGAAAGAAAAAAAGAAAAAAAAAAAAAAAAACGAAATAGCCATGGCTATTCTGGATTGGATTCGATTTCCAGATCTATCTTGCAGACTACATCAGGGCTGTAATCCAATCTCAGAACATCTAATCAGATAAGTTTTGGGGAACTGACCTACCCAGTTCACTCTTAGCTCCATCAATCCCTGGAAGCTAAGTACATTTAAAAAGCAGCACTTATTTGTCATCAGCGCTGCTTGAAATTTACGACTCAGTTCTTTATTATTCAATAATTTCTGATTCTACAGTAGGTCAATAATGAATTCTAATAGTTTGTGACAGCTCTGTTTCTGAAATGTTTTCGTTTATTTTACAGGTTCATAAAATCTTTCCCCAAGGCTTAGCTGCTCTGGAGGGCACCATAGAGAAAGGAGACGAGGTGCTGTCCATCAACGGACAGACGCTGAAGAACGTGAAGCACAGCGATGCTACAGCAGCACTCAGGCAAGCGCGTGAACTGAAGCAGGCAGTGGTGGTGGTGTGCAAGAATAAAGATGCAGAGAGCAGCATAACTACCGAGGCCAGTTGCAGTACTGGCACAGAGCAAAGCGTCACAGGTACCACACAGATACACATCATTAACTGCAATGTATGATGGCGGTTTTTCAGATAATTAAACTATGTCAGTGACTTTATATTATATTTAGTATGATTGCTAATAAACTGTATGACATTAAGTCCAGGTCATATCATTTTCTGCTTCAGTAGATGAAAGCGGAGATGTCCTCACTCTGGAGTTGGATAAAAATGCAGGTGGAGTGGGTTTTGGGATGGAGGGAGGAAAAGGATCTATTCATGGAGACAAACCTTTGGTTATCAACAGAATCTACACAGGTATAGGCATGCATTAATGAATTTTATTTGATAAATAATCTGTCAGCATAACAGTTTAACTGGTTTTTTTTTTTTTTTTTTTTTTACATATTATTTATTTCATTTATGAACACCAATAATCGGGGAAAAGAACAGCCAGCAGTGCATTCAAGGATTTCTTTAATATTCAGTACTGTGCAAAATTCTTAATACACCTCTTCCTTCTTTACATTCTTGTTTTTTTATGTAGTGTTGGGGAATAGACTTTTTGGCATTCATTCTTGGCAAGTTTTTGGCTCTCATTTTCAGTTCAGTTCCTGTATCTGACTAGATTCAGAGCAATGATTTTTCTTTGCTATTCCACACAGTGACCTGAGAATCACTTTGAAACAGGAACAGATAAGGAGCAGATAAAGAGAGATGATCAGATAAGTGATTAGTACTGTATACTGGAGATGCTGAATGCTTAGTGGTTGGAAAAGACGAGAGGGGAAATGAGGTTGCTGCTGTGGTTGTTAACCACTTTTGAGGCACTTTGCAGGTTGTCACAGTAAAACATTTGTTCCAATTCAAACTTTAATTAAATCTACCACAATTTCGTTTAATAATAGAAGGGTGCACAATGCGTTTACACAGAGCTGTCCAATGATTTGCATAGATCAAAACATATAAAATAAATTCACACAGGTTTAGATAACACATCAACCTTTTGTTTTTGTCACTGAATCACACTGAAGGCACATGACCGGACATGTTTGCAAATTACTTTCAGATTCAACACAGCAGGCGCAGCAGATATGTGTTGATTTTAACCAGCATTTCAGAACTGCAAACATGAGATGCATGATGTATATTGTATATTACAGTGGTGTGTGCAAAATGCTATGCTGTAGGGCTGGTGTGAATTCTCGTTATTACTAGTGTAGTATAAAAATGCTGAGCAGTACATTTTAGTACTATATAAAATATAACATTAAAAAATAATGTTTTGCAAGTTTGCATGTGTTGGATGAAACTAGGCAACTTTTGGCCGGTGAGCCTGGAACCCAAGTCAAGCTACCAACCCCAGTCAGCTACCAATTTAACATCAATCATTCATTATCTTACAAATAATTACATATTCATGCTGTAAATATTACAGAGCCAAACATTTTCTTATAAGATTTCCCTTCTTGCGGGCTCACTGCTAAGGAAGCAAACTTTACAAGGGAAAAAATTCTTAGAAGTAATTTTTTTATTGGCAAAAAATATCCTTGAACTGTAACACTATATGTCCTGTACCACCTTGCAGTAATGAACATGTTTATGTGTGTTGGTAGGCAGTACAGCAGAGCAAAAGGGCCTACAGGTTGGTGATGAGCTGCTGCAAGTCCAGGGATCCACAATGCAAGGTCTTTCACGCCTGGAGGCTTTGACCACCCTCAAAAGCCTTCCTGATGGATCATTTACAGTCATTGTAAGAAGAAAGAAAGCTGAAGAAAGCTAAATTTTTAAACAATAGCCAGATAGAGTGAAAAGTGTGAAAAGACTTAATTTTAGGAAACATGGTCTTAAACACTTTCCGTGGCAAATCTCACTTGCTTGTCATTTATGGAATTTTGATATCAGAATAACTGTATATTTAGTGAGATAGAGATTATTATTGAACATTTCTTAAATATAGTAAACTATTTAATATTTTCTTACACAGAAAATTCCACAGTGTTGAATTAACACCCAGCAGTGTTTATTTGAGCCTTTTGGATTCTGAAATTGTTAAAGCAACACTGCAGATTTTACTGTGTATTATAAGATTACAGCGACCCCATTCTAACTAACCCTGATGGCACCCGCATCTGGGACACTTCTGGCAAATATGTTGCTCTGCTGGCCCATTTGTGGCACTGGTAAATAATAATAATAATAATAATAATAATAATAATAATAATAATAATAGCATTTTAAAGAACATGATTTCTAGAAAGGTTTAAAAAAAGGCTTGTTTTTAGATTTTCTTTTCCCCCACAAAAGTTTGGTCGCCTAGGTAATGCCAAAACTGGGCTGATGGACAATGGCTACTCTGGCATAATCAGTTAGAGAAGGTAATAATATGTTTATTAAATGTGCGTAATAAAGTGTTGTTTAAAAGTTGATTTATAAAAATTGTACATGCTATGACAATGCAATAATTGGTATGCTTTTGGCATTTGGCAATTGAGAGTGGGCCAAATGCCCAAAAGGGCCAAATGCCAAATATGGGACATATTTCCATATGGTATGTGGGCCAGATCATTATGGCAGAGGAAGGCCAGGACTGGAAAGAATACTAAACTGATCTCTAGACATATTGGATTTAAAGCTAGACAACTTTTAATGATGATAATTTAGCTAACTTGAAGCACTTATTGTGAAAGATGCACAATTATTTTCCAATACAGTATAAATAGAACGATTAAAGCTTAAAATGAGTAAAATGTCTACAAATATGTCTCATATTTGTTTTACTGTAATCTTATAAAAGGAAATACTGATTAATTTAACTATATTCAAGATATTTTCACCTGCTAAGATGCCTTTAAGCAAATAGCATGCAGAGTTGTGATTTTGATGCTTTGCATGAAACAACAGAAACTACGACTGGTACAGGAAATTGGTGGTCATGAGTAATGAGTTAATTTTCATATTCACTTTATTATATTTCCGGAGCAGCATTTGACTATAAGTGTGAAAGCATACAATTCATGAAAATCTTATCGGTATTTTATCAGTATACTTTTTCCAAACATGGCCCATTTCACTTAGTATACGTTCAACACTGAGTGATATTCGTTATGATTTACTGTGATTAGAGCATTTTTTAAGGTTTGTAAAACTTAAACCCTTAAATTTGCACAAACTCTGAATAAGTATGAGTTGGATCAAAAAAATAATCAGAATAAGATTAACATTGGTAAATAAGTTTTACTATCAGATTTGACAGAACACAATATAGATGAATAAGAGTCATTATGTTTTCCAATATATATAGTATGTTTCTGCTAGGTTTGTTGTGTTAGGCTACGCTCACTGTTTTTCATCAGCCACTCAGATCTAGACACTGCGAGCAATGCCAAAACTGGGCTGATGGACAATGGCTACTCTGGCATAATCAGTTAGACAATAACAGACAGTCTTTTATGAGTTTTAAACATGCCTACAATAAACCAGCAAAGCCAATCAATGCATTTTCTTATTGATAAAAATATATTCATGTGAACAAATAATATAGAACTATGCTCACTGAACTACAAAGGAAACTACAGTACATAGAAATTTTTTTTATCAATCATTGGCCTAAGTCTAGACTAAGCAAATGGTCAATAGAAAAATGGTACGTCCACATGAATTAGTCCAAAAGTGAGATTACTATGTGTCTCAACATGGCCAATCTTAATATTTAGACATCAGCTGTTTGGCTATTCAACTGATTCACAAGCTTATACTGGTGTTACTTAAAAAAAATTTAAATGTAAGTTAAGATTCAGAAGTTTATCCACGTAAAAAGATTTGTTTGCTGATGCATAGAAATATTGCCTTTGTACAGTTGTACTAACTTTGTCAGGGATTCTAGGGAACTTGACTTTATTCAAGTTTGCCTGTTTTGTTACATTTGCACAAACACTGTAGAGTACGATATTTACAAAAATATTTCAGTGCAAACTAAAAAAAAAGTATTTGATCAGATTCATAACGGAGTAGATTTTAGATTTTGAGTTTATAATAATGTAATGTTTTCAATAATGCTTGCAAGAACCAAAGATACAATTTTTTTTATTTTATTATTTTTTTTTACGGCCTGCCTTTGCATTTAATATTTTTGGAACAAACATGATTTGTGCCTGATTAAAATAATTATCATTACTTTATTTATTTTAGTTTTTAAAAGAAACAGAACATCCAATTTTAATATGATTGAAAATAAGTTGATTTTTTTTGTCATGTACATAATAAGCTACTAATATATCAGAAAGCCCTGTTTACATTGTTAAAAGGTTGATGTATTACCCCCTCCAAATAATAATAATAAAAAAATAATACAATTATTAACACTGGTTTTGTGATTTAAAATGTTACATTTATTACTGGGTGCTGTGTATTGTGATGTGATTATGACTTAGATTTTTTTTTTTGTGAACAAACTTGTTCTATTACAACTCTTAAAATGTTTACAGTTGCTAATGTATAGCTTGCTTATACACTTTCAGGTACTTAATCTATATATTTCAACTTATCAACTTATATGTTATTCACACACACACACACACACACACACACACACACACACACACACACACACACACACACACACACACACAAAGAAATGCTAAATAATCTTTGGGGGTACTGTAGCTAAACCCAGGAAAACCAGAGCACCCCCGAAAATGTTTCTTGAAAAGTCTTCACATATTTTTTCAACACCACCTGACCTCACCATACCATCATTACAATAAACAAAATTTATATTGATCTCTGCATTTGGATTTATATAGCAAGAATAAATTTCAAGCAACTTTGTTGGAAAAAAAATATTTTGACTTTCAATGTTTATAATATGACCTATGACCCTATGTTCTACATATGTCCTGGGTACTTATCTTTCCAAAATTACAATAGTTAAAAAATATAAATAAATAAAAGTTAAAAATGCTAGGTTTGAAAAATTATATAACCAGCAAATTTGTGTTCTCAGAATTGACATGGACGTTGCCTTGTATGACATTAGTCTTGTCTTGGGCTTACCCCTCTGTCATATTCTTCCTAAAGATACATGGTTCTCAAAATTTCTATTAAATATGTAAGAATGTATGTTTAAATGAACATAAAAAATAAAATGAAGTCACTATGGCAAATACAATGTGTTGTATAAACATTTAAATAATTGAACACAGATAAGGCTGATCCTGTGTACACGCTCATCTTTGGCAGATGCTAATGAATATTAATGATTACGCAAATGCAAATTGTCAAAACAAACATGATGACGGAAACCCAAACAAGTGAAGATTTTTCTTGGTGTCTTTTTTTTTGCAATTTGGCTCTGCTAAAATCTGGCTTGATGGCTGTTTTGAAGAAAATTATAATGAGGTTGGACGCAATTAGCATACTAAAAGTACAGGCTGCACAAAAATAGTTTTCAAAAAAGATTATTTTATAGATAGATGTGCAAGGCCAAGTCAATAATGGCATCACTCATAATTTTGATGAATATTATTCTTATTAATTGTGTAATTATTATGTGTTGTATAGTCTGAATCAATCTTTAAAGGGATTTATTATGCAAAACCCACTTTTAGTCATTTTAGATATTTTAGATATCCAGTGTGCAAGTACAAGCAAAAGGAACAAAGAAAAAAACTTTTCCTGCTGTTTCTTTCTCTTCCATTTCTGTATTGGCCTTGGCTTAAACAAGTCAATTACATTTCCCCCTGCTCTCTGGAAGGATGTGGTTCGATAGTATATAATTTACATAGACACTGAATGAGTGTGAAAAAGTGGAAGTCTGAGGTATAAAAAGCATTTTCTGAAAGTATTTCAGCTTGAGCATTTACAGACACACTTTGAAGGGCATCTGAGACCTACAGTATGTTAATTTGTTTAAAATAAATAAATAAATAAAATAAATAAAGGCAGATTGGGACAGTGGGATTGTCCTTGACTTGGTTTCGGCTAAAGATGATCTTGAACTCAACACTACAAATTACACCAAGGAACAAACAACAGAACTGTTTTGAGTAAAGCAAGTGGTGATAGCAAAAAGTTTTTTTTTTTTTATTTACCATATTTGCTAAAAAGGACATGGTATTATTAATGGTATATAGACTGCAAGCTTTTCACTCTGTTAGTAATATGGAAGCACAAATGGTGTGACCTTTCTGGTTTTCAGTGTGTTGCTGTAATAAGTTAAATATTATCATTCATGGATTCTGCCAAATTATTAAAGTAATAGTGCACACAATCTTGGGAGAATCTGAAGTGTCTCGTGAATTGGCTCATTCATGGCACTTTCAAGAAGGGCTTTTTGACCTTTCCACCTTCCCTTCCCTTGTCATCATCATCATTTTAAAATGGACCACACCGACCTTTCTGGCTGACTAAGAAGTAAACAAACAAATAAGTAAACAGATAACAAAAGTCTAGAAGGTCATCATTTATTCATTGGAAGCTGGTGGAATACATTGTGTGGGCTTATATAAAGGGCTCTCTTTTGTATTTTAGGCAAACAGTACAGTAAAGGCATTCTGTCTCATTCCAACATATACTGTATTCAACAATGACTGTAGCAAACACTGAAAAAAAAATCATATGGTGACTGGCTTTTATCCAGTGCAATCCAAAGTATAATCTGAATGTAGAGTTGTACAGGGATAAGAGCTTTACAGCGCATTTTAGGCAGTCCAGGGATTAGAATTACAGTTTTCATGGGGCAGTTAAGTGAAAAATCCTTCAATCCAAAGTACAGTGATTTTGTAAAGGTAAAAAAGGTAGCTCAAATCATCTGAAGTGAACATGTATATAAAGGTATGGGAATTCATTGTATGAAGATACAGCTGTTGAATAGCATTTAGTGAAAAAAGTTCAAATGCCTTTATTAGCTGCATAGTTACAGGTAATGAAGTTAGACATCATACATAACACATATTAGACATCAGACATGTTTTGGCTCTTCATGCACAATTGGGAAAAGAGAAAAATTGGGCAAACCTGTTTTTCATTGAGCTGTTCCTTTACTTGCTGAGCTACATATGTAATCATCATCATTATCAGACACTGATTGCACTTACTCATCATCTATACCGCCTTATCCTGTATTCAGGGTCACAGGGGGCCTGGAGCCAATCCATTGCAGGGCGCACACTCATTTCATACACTACGAGCAATTTGGGAATGGCAATTAGCCTAACCTGCAGGTCTTTGGACTGTGGGAGGAAACCCACCAAGCAAGGGGAGAACATGCAAACTCCATGCACACAGAGAGGGGAATCAAGTCTGGCCGGAAATTGAACCCGGACCCTGGAGGTGCAAAGCGACAGTGCTAACAACGACACCACCCTGCCGCCTACATTAAATGCAGCTGTAGTTAAATGTTCCATTATAGTTAAATGTTTAAAGTTGAAACAGGTGAACTAAATGTAAGTATACTCATTTGTATAAAAAAAAACCCACATATGTTAAGTTAAAAAACAAAACATATTTTAAACAAATGAAAAATATTTATATAATTCTAAATGATCCAAGAATGGAAGATAATGCCTCATTAAAATGGACACAAAACGCATTTATAGCCATTGCACATGCATTCAGGTATTCACTTAATTCACCTTACCGAGTAACACAGTCATGCTATTAAATGGAACAGTAAATACACGAAATAACACACACACCATTTGCAGCAGATTACACACATACACAGCATTTTAGCTCTGCGCAGACTGCATGCAAATCCAATTTGTTTCACAAATCTGATCGTTAGCACTGACTGTCCGCACTGTTGTTTGCAAATCATCAGAACAGATTTGGCTCTGTTCAGACTGCAAGCCCAAATCTGACACATTGTCGACCTATCTGCATTGGTTGCTGTGGTAATAATGCTGGAGACTTGCATGTACTGTAGTGTGATATTTCCTCGTATTTCGTCCTCTTATTTTGTCTCCACCAATGCATCATCCCAAAGTGCTATCAGAGATTTCTCTTGGTTCTCTGTCCAGGGACTATTGTTCTCTTTTTCCTTTATGTGGTTAAGCTCTTCCTAAAAACATATTTAATTTAGCCATACAGACAATTGAAGGGCACAGCTTTTACATACTTAGGAGTAACAAAATCTTCTATAAATAATTTATTTACATCTTCCATACTTCTTGATCATGTGGACTTGTACTTCCGAGGTTGAGAATGACATAATGGACAGTTTAAAATTTGATTTGAGTGGGTAGAGCATTCAGACTGAGACACATCTTTAGGAATTCAATCTGAATCTGATTTCAAACTACCTCTGGAACTGGTTCAGATGAGATTTGCCATCTGAAGATCTGCCTGGTTCAGATGAGATGACAAAAATCAGATTAAAGTGAACAGTGTTTTTACTGTTCAGACTACATGAAAGCAATCTGATTCCAAACTGATTTCAATCTTGGATTTGGGCTGGCAGTCTGAACAAAACCCTTGTCTCTTTGTGCAACTTTGAACAAATCAAGTTATTAACTAGTATGTAAACATCACAGTGAAAAATCTTGACTATGTTGTATCTTTCTTTAGATCCTTACGGTCTAATGTTTGTGAATCATGCTAGCACACCCTTCAAACTATCCTTGTACAAAATTGTCAATTCTTATTTTGAAAAATGTGAGCAACATATGTTTTTATTTTTTTGGAGCTACTGTAAAATACCCAGCACCTAGCAGTAAAGAAATAGAAATGAAGCCAGTAACACCTATATAAATTGATTTCTTTTCTTTTCACTCTTCCAATAAGACTTGGCATGCAGACATGAAAAAAGACAGCAGGCACATATGGGGTACAACTAGCATTAAAGCCAGGGAACAGGAATGTGACACTGATTGAAGACTGAGGTAATAATTTCAGAAGTAATATAAAAGTAACATAAAAGCTTAATTTTACTAGTACTAAAGTTAATTGTGAGCTTCTTAACTACAGTGTATAGAGTTCCTATGTTTCTAAAAACTACCAAGTAACCATTTTGACCCCGCCTGTGTGACTGTATGCTTAAAATCAAGCACAGTTTGGTGTTCTCTACCTTTTCAGACATATACTATAGAATATACCTGTGGTGGTGTAAACCAAACTATGCTGGACTTCAGACTTTGGGTGGATTCAAATTTTATGGCATCAGCCATTATAGATTTGTGTGAACATGATAGGAACACAACATGAGATTTCCACAAAAATAACCTATGTTCATTTAGCCATGGTTGGGTTCATTGATTTAGAAATAATATATACATAAGGTCGAGTGCAAATCAAATTTTAATTTTTCAGAGGAAATATTTACTTTCTAATGAATAAATGAAAGAAAATGTATTCAGTGTAAATGTAAACTCAGGATTCTTTATTATTTATACCTTAAAAAGGGGGGGGAGTCATGATTTCCGGTCTTGTACATACATACAAAAGTATTTAAAAACATGTTTTTCCTCAAGATTTTGGGGATTTGTCCACAAGAAAACTCTGTTTTAGGTCACAATAAAAAAATCCAGGGGGAAAATATTTAGTTGCTTCCTTTTCAGTATTGATGTGTTAACTGGAAAAACTGCATTTTTGAGTACTTGGGTAAGAATTAAATTGCTACCTGCCGGTTTGGTATTCTTTGAAATTGTGTTTTTTTGTGCAAAGAGATAAAAACACCATTTTATAAATAACAGTGTACACATGCAACAGCCGCAAATGTCAAATGCCTTCATCAAGCAAAGGAGATTTGCAATTACTGGATTTTGGGTAAGAGCCCTCTAACACTTAATATAACGTGGACGAATGGTGCTGAACCATGAACTTAATGGAAAAACGTGGTCCGAAAAAAATAAAATGAACGGAGATCACTTAAACGCTTAGTGAACACTGCATCATAAATCGTCAGTAAAAATCACATGATTAATGATTATATTGAACATAAGAGTATTTCTGTACTCATAATGCAATAATAAATTGCAGGCTTGGAACTAAACAGCTGTGTGGCCATAAGAAAATGACTTTTTGTGATTGATTTCGATAATCAAAAAAAAAAGGCTTTAATTTATTAGGAAGCATAAAGATGTGGATCAATAGAAAAATGTCACATACTCCAGTTTGACCCTATTCTAGAGCAATGGTTGCATCAGGATAAGATTTGAAGTGCATGAAACAATGCACCCATCACGCATAATTTTTCAAGCCTCAGGAGGCAGTGTTATAATCTCGGGTTGCTTCAGTTGGTCAGGTCTAGACTCAACAATATTATGTCGCAATTAAATAAACTCAGCTGATGACCTGAACGTATTGAATGACCAGGTTATCACATCAATGGAGTTTTTTCCCTGATGGCCCAGGAATATTCCAGAACTCACACAATAAAAGAGTAGTTCTAGCATAAGGAATAATTTTCACACATAAATTGACCACCACATGCAACACCGTAATCAACTAAAGGTGGTCCAATAAAAATTAGTGTGCGCAACTTTTTGGCCAAGCGAACAAAACTAAATTAACAAAACTGATAAAATATTCTTAACAGTAAAGTGTAATATATGATATATTTTTTGAGTATTCCGGATATCAAAATGGTTCTTAGTTCTTAGGACTGTTAGAAAATTTGTCCATATTTAATTTCAATTAGTTACAGTAACAGTAATGCTCCCAAGTAATTACCACTTGATATATTTTCAAAATAAAGTCCTACATGACTGTTCATCAGTGTTGATGCTATGCATCAACACTATGCAAGGATCATTTATAACAACCAGAGACTTCATCTGTGAAATGACTCAGATAATTCCCTCGTTACCAAGTACCAAATTTGGTCAAATAGTTTACAAAAAAAATATTCTAAATGACAATGAAATAATCTTTACTACCTATAATGCTAATAATTACTCACCCACTTATTTACTCACACACACTCACTCTCTGTACTACTGTTCAGTGTCATGGGAGGCCTGGAGCAAAATGGGTTTTACAATCCATTGTTAATAATTAGTCAAAAGGATTTTCTCCATCCAAAAAACCAAAGGCACAATATATATATATATATATATATATGAAGCAATTTCCAAAGTCTAATGTTTCTCTGATACTCTCATAATACTTGAATCCACCCTACAGAACACACTTGGAGTTTAGTAATTGCATAAAAATTGTCATATTGCACTATAGTGTAAAATGTTTCTTTTTGTTAACTAGGCATTCACACATCCCATTTAAACACGATGTCATTATCAGAGCTGTTTATACCCAATACTGCTCTGATAGTGACTATGTACATAGTAAAAGGTGTACCTATGCAGACACCCTGTTAGCTTCAAGTTCCCCCAGCTAACGTTGACAAAATTTGTCATATTCACAGTACTCAAACTGACTCTGTGAGCTTCTGTTGGTAAGCGATGCAAAATATCATAGGCACGTTCTTGTGCAAGATTTGACATTATGTCAGCAAGGTCACTCATTTATGGAATGTTTCAAATATCAGCAGATCCGACTGTCTTCAGATTGTAAAATGTAAAAATGGTTTTGATACCAGCCAACTGATTCAGCATAACTATGGTCTTACAACCATACTTGGTTTCAGATAGGTGCATCCCTATTTCATACAAGGCTTGTTCTTTAGGTAGCAAAAAAGGCATGGCATATTTTTGCACCAAATCTTCAATTTTTCATTAATGTCTTCACAAATGCTATTTTCTAAAGTGCAGAACAGAAAATATTACTCCTATGAACGGTCTGGATTCTTTACTAATAATATCATCATACCTAATGACATTATGTGATATACTGTTATAGGAAAATGATTACCAAATTGGAGGTGTGACGATGCCTGATGTACGGCAGAGCTGGTTATTTTTCTCTATAACAGCACTTCACAAAGTGTTTATTCCTCTTCCACCACAGCAAATGACAAAAATCACTTAAAAATTACTATGTTTACAGTAGATAGATGTTGAGGAATGTGTGCGAAACAAGTTTGTTCTTGTCATCATTAACGTTGTAGCAGTTATTAACAACTGATCCCACAATTGATATATATATAAAAAACAGATTCTCTTCCACAAAACGTAAAACTTAATAAACATTAGGTTTACATACATGTACTTTTTCCCTTGTTACAAACAGCACAGTTTTAAATCCCTTCAAGTCTATTAGGCTTACATTAAGTGCAGTGCACTTATATTAAGAGTCCCATTAAGAGAAGTGATAGTAAACAACCATGATAGTAAATAACCAACTGTCACCCTGTCTCTGAAAACGAAGCTACGGTAATTTTTTTGATTCACTGTTTTCTATACAAAAATCATGTACAATGTACAATGATTTTATGTATAAAACAGCGATTCACAAAATACATTTAAAAAATACTAGCTGGGTTTTCACAGACAGGGTCACAATTATGTAACAACAGTTTAAAAGTGTTTATAATACTGTTATTCAATAATGGCTTAGAAGCACTACATGTTATTACTGAAGCACTACAAAACATTAAGATAAAACCCTTGACCAAAATGTTACAATTCATTTTGTGTGTGTTCTTCAAGAGCAGATACATTTCCATTCATTTGAAATCTCTATATTTTCCAATATCTTGTTCAGCTTAGCACACTGACTTTGTTCTCAGCCATGAAGAACTTTTGACATGGATATAACGCTGTCTTAGAAATGTGTATATTTATGTACTATGTATGATTATAATATTTCTGTAGACTTGCATTCTGGTGAGAATGCCACATTTGTGCTATTATGTCTAAGTGACATTTATTTTGATCAGATTTGTTGTGATTTCTTTCTCAGTAATGTTTTTTTATAATGTGACATGATGTTAAGTCAGTTAGGGGCAGTGAACCTCATGGTGCAACTCCTTTGGCTCATACCATGTGTGTGATTCTATTGTTACCCACAAGCCCAGTTTGTGTATGAAGTGGATTTTTTATTTTTAACATTTATTCTCAATTTGGTATTTTTTCATTTCCTTAAGACAGCTGTGTCACACTCAGCCTAAATATAAAAAACAAGCCTAGAGCTGCTCTGGCCTTTTGAACGAGGGACTAATAAAAATGTTTTTCATGCAGTGTATGATCATTGCAAGAAAGTTGGGGAGAAGGGACCCTAAAGGATTGAGTCAAAACAAGACTGGATAACGTAAAATAGGAAAAATTAATCTGTGAAAATATATGTGAAAAACTATTAACTAAAGCTGTTTTAAAATTCCAGGTGGATAGGTAGTAGTGCAAAGTATCTAGTCCCAAATTTTAGCAATTTTTGTAAAACAGATTATATAAATATAATTTTGTTCGCACAGAAAGGCCACAATTCGTCTTGCGGAGTGTCGCTGAATTCACCATTTTAGAATTTAAATAAATGTGTTTTGCTCCACAGAATATCCGACAGATGGCGTATGGAAGGACTAAAAGCCAGACCAAATTGTTCCTTCCTTGCTTTTAATTCGGATAGTTAAATATGCTTATAGATATAGTTAGTGGTATTTTACATCAGTGAATGTTATTATTTTCATGTGTTTTTGCTGTAGTAGGGATAAACGTTTTTAAACACCCCTTTTCATCCAATATTCAGGGACATTACTTTTTCTGTTCTGCACCTTATTATATACAGTAATGACAATAATATACCTAATTATATAAGCCAAAAAAATGACCAAATGAAAAATAAATGGTAACTCTGTAAGCTCAGAAAAAAGGTAAAATCTTAACTAAAATATCTAGTTATTTTAGAAAAGACAGCTGTTTTGGTCACTCACAAGAGGTCAATCTTACATTGCACTTAAAAAGACATCACTTTTAAAGATCAGATTAAGACCCAGGCCCAGGCAAAATGAACCAAATAATAGTCAGTTAGTGCTCACTGTGTGTGTGTGTGTGCGTGCGTGCTTTTGTGTGTGCGTGTGTGTGTGTGTGTGTGTGTGTGTGTGTGTGTGTGTGTGTGTGTGTAAAAGTGCCTTTAGTGCTATTTGAGAGATTTAACAGCTTTAGAGAGGTTTGTGTAAAACTCAGTCATATTGCCAGGGAAAAATGAATCCACGACAGAACGAGGAAGCAAACCTCCAAGATCGGTCTGGAAGAAGCTGATGAGCTGGGTTTTACCAGCTTCCCTGTAAGCCACAGATGAACAGAAACAAATAAAATTCACAATAATACCAATACCAATAATAATAATAATAATAATAATAATAATATTAATAATTACAAAGTATAGTATATCTTAAGTAAATTTAAGTATCTAAGATTTTTTTAATTCTAAGAATTATTTAAATTCAGTGATATCTAATACAGCCTATGATCATGCATTACTCTAATTATTATTATTATTATTATTATTATTATTATTATTATTATTTCTTAAATATAATCATTGCCAATTAATCTTCATTATTGTGGCACTTATCATTTGACTAACTGCTTTGTCATGGGTTTGTGTCACAAAGAAACAGGAAGATGTGTATTTCCTGTAGAAGAACATAATGTTTATATTTATAAATGATGTGGTTGCCTGGGCACTGCCAACTAGCAGAAAGTGGGCTGGATGTGAACCCTTCAAAGAATTTTAGCAGACCAAACCATGTTCTTAAAAAAAGACTTTTTATGTAGCTGAGGGCAGCTCATTGGACTAAACTACGAAGCTACAGAACTAAAGACATTAGTTTAGAAAGGGAAGGCTTTTCACAGACTTCACAGATTTTTATCAAACGGAGATGGCATATTAAAAAAAAAATCTATCTCACTGTAAATTGCTTCAGACAGGGTGTTGATGTGATGGAAACACCCCTGGAGGGCGCTCTGCATCCATGGACCTCTTTGTTTCTGAACCATTATTTACACCTTGGTTGACTTTTTTCTGTCTTACAATTTAGTCTAATTCCGCAGGTGTTAATCAGTGGATCAATAACCCTAAGGTCAGTATTACTGAAACTGAGCTTAGAATTGTAATGGACAGTTTAAATGCTGACTGTAATAACAATAATAGCTCTTTGCTGCCATCTTCCTCCTTTTACTACAAATTAATTTTGCCATTTACAGACACACAGCTGAAAAATAAGTTTTCTGAAATTCCACTGCCTTTATATCTTACCCTGGTACTGGAACACAGATGCAGCCACATGGATGATTAAAGCCACGCACATAGCCAGGCTGGAGAGGACAAGCTGGATGGCTCACATGAGTTGCTACAAAGATGTGAAAACACAACACAATAAGAATTTTTAATAATCTCTTCTAATATTATTGACAGTTGTCATTGTAAACCAAATAAGTACTGATTCAGAATGAAGACTGGAAGATATCTAGACGAGGACATCAACATGGAAATAAAAGTATGATTCTGCGTCATGCAGTCATAGTACAGGAGGCGTGCCCTCTTCATTTGTCAGTCATGGTAAAGGAGATTTTGATTTTGTGCCTTTCAGCTCTCCTAAAGGACATGTGCCATCTTTATTTGTCCATCCTAGTAATCCAGCATTTCCTCTGTCACTGTCAGTTTTAGTGATGGACTTGTGACATCTTTATGTGTCAGACCCATTGAGCAATGTGAAGGAGGTGTGGCTTTGTGCTTGTCAGTCCCAGTGAAGTGGGCTTGGGTCTGTGCAAGATTTGGCTTTGCACCTGTAAGTCTCAATGAAGGAGGTGTGGCCTTCAATTTCTCAAAGCTAACTGATAGACAAATCCATAAAGAATATTGTATTAAATCTACTGTATACTCGCTTAAATGTATATGAACTCATCCTTCATACATAACAATGGATACATAGCTTCAAACACAGAAATGGATCAGTAAAAAAAAATAGATTAAAATACCATTTGATGTAATCGTGCCATCTTCATATTGCTTGACTAAAATAACATCTACAAAGTCTCGTGGCGATATAACGCCCATAGCAGCAGAAGATGTGACAGTTCTGCATACTGTGACGTCCTAAAAGAGGAATTTCAGAAATATAATTTACACATAGATGAAAGAAAAGAAAATATAATTGTACAGTACATTTATTTGTGCCTTTATAAACATGAACCTCAGGTGAAGGTGCAGAATCTATTAAACCACTAGTATACTTATACAAGATTATTGATGCAGCTGAGGTTTATATGTTTACTTAATTTGTGTTATGATATGGTGGACAGTTTTGGCGTGAAAGACAATTGGAATTAAACTTTAAATTAAAAACTGAGAGATGCGTGTCAAGTCAATAGCTGGCATGAAACCTACTGCAGAAACTTGTTCAAGGAGTTCAAACTTCTTCACGTTGTTGTCCCATTTGAGACGAAGCCCATTTGGAACTGGTTTCAAACACTCCCAGACTTTTTGTGGACTGCCATTGACTATCCCCTCCCCCTTATATCTGCAAAACAGGTTATTCATATTGATGTAACTAAACAAATATAATATCCAAATATAACAACATAATAAAAGTTTAATGTTCTTGATAAAAGCTCTGGTTCCCTCCTTTTAGTCTGAGAGCCGCAGTTTATGTATTGACTCCCTGCGTATGAGAAATGCCCAATATATTATAAACACAAACATACATCTGAAGATACAGGAAACGTTTAAATCTACAGATGAAAAATAATTTGCTAGTATTTTGAGTGTTTCCATCGTACAGATGGCAAGGTGTAATGTGAGCAAACCCTATCTTATTTAAAATCATTGCACCAACAATCTTAGGGTGTGTTATATCCTTCATATCCTTCTAAAAAGTTTGCATGTACAAATTTGAAGGTCATGACTACAGTTGGCACCCTGTTGGCTAGTCAGGAATTACATATTATCTAGTTTTCACCTGTATAAGAGGTGAAAGGTAAAACACTAATGTATTCTGTAGTAGTATGGTTATTATTAGGGTTAGAGGTTTTAATATTGTTTTAAAAAATTATAGCATAATTCATCATGATATCAGTATTACACTACCCATACTGCCCAGACTTACTCACTATGATGTACACTGCCCACAGGCATTAAAAATAAAAAATAAAAATAAAAACACTGACCATTTCAGAAGGGTCAAATTATTGGCCTACACCAAGTACAGAAAACTTTTCAGCATATCTGAAATTACTGGAGTTGAGTTAAGAACTTTTTAACACATTTTTGAAACTTGTAAGGACTGTGCTGAGCCTTCAACTTCATGGAAGAAAGATTAGACATTGAAGTAATGGAAAAAAGGTCATGTGGTCTGATGAGACTAAATTGTACCTATATTGCGGTAATGGGTATGTCAGGGTAAGAAGGGAAGCACCTAAAATTATGCACCCTTTATGCATAGTGGCCATTGTATGAGCCTCCTGAAGCAATGTTATAATCTGGGGTTGCTTCAGTTGGTCGGGTCAGCATTATGTGGCAATAAAATAAAGTCAGCTGATGACCCGAATGTACTGACTGATTAAGGTTATTACATCTATGGACTTTTTCTTTCCTGATGAAACAGGCATAGTCCAGAATTAAAATCGTGAAAGAGTGGTTCTAGGCATATAAGGAATAATTTTCACACAATGAAATCTCAGAGTATTTTTTGGGGGGGTCATAGGAAAAAAAAAGAAATAAGTCTGTATGAGCTTTTTCTGCATTATCAACCCATCACAGTGCATCATTAAATTATTTAAAATCTGAAAGTGCATAACTGAAATCCAATGTTGTAATTATTAATATTTTTCAAGCTACCTCAAATGCACATCACCTAAAGTAATAAATGTATAACAGTGTATAACAGTGTATTTTAGTGTTGTGTTACTTCGATTAATGTATGTTTTCTTTTGTGAACACCAATTAACCTAAATTTGTCCTAAACTGACCAAGCACGGGGAGAACATGCAAACTCAGACTTGACGCAGGACTTGACCCTCGACTCTGTAGGCATGAGGCCACAGTACTTACAGAATAATCATCCCTAAAAAACTCAAAGCAACAAAAAGTTTTCTACTTTGAAAATGTTGACTTACTTTTCATATAACTGATGTCAACCTTTTATTTTTTTCACTCACTCACTCACTCATCTATACTGCTTTATCCTGCATGCAGGGTGGCAGGGTGTCTGGAGCCTATCCCAGGAGACTTGGGGCACGAGGCAGGGTTCACCCTGGATGGGGTGCCAATCCATCGCAGGGAACACATGCATACACACACTCACATGCTCATTCACATAATACGGGCAATTTGGGAAAACATGCAAACTCCCTGCACACACACCGAAAGCGGGAATCAAACCTGGACCCTGGAGGTACAAGGCCACAGTGCTAACCCCCACGCCACTCATGTCACTTTCATGATCAACTTTTTTTCTTTCTTCCTTAACTACATAATCCTCTGTTTAATCAACTTCTCTGTCTGTAGATGCTGTATATAGACAATGTCATGCTGATAAACACATTGGACAGCTGAGGCAGAGATAGCAACCATTACAGTTGTCCTAGTGTAATGCAATGTCGTGTTATAACGTTTTATAACATGAATGGTCTTTTACTTACAAATTCCCAGGGAATTCAGATGAAGGTCGCCAAGAAACAACGACATCATTCTACACAGAAAACACACAGCGATGTAACACAACTTGACTGTCTTTTTAAACTAAAGATGCTTTTTATCGAAGCTGTAATGTAAAAAAAAAATATATAGGAAGGGTTAGGGAAACAAACAGTACTAACCGATTTCTTACATATTTTCCAGCCGGACTCGTCTCTCCTGTAGCTTAAAAGACGATCCGCCACAGAACCGGCCTTTTCCTCATACTCCATATCGAGGTGTTTGTTAAATGCCCTAAATCTGTACAAATGAACCGTGGCTTTCTTTCATTGGC
Organism: Clarias macrocephalus; assembly: GCA_011419295.1. NCBI lineage: Eukaryota > Metazoa > Chordata > Actinopteri > Siluriformes > Clariidae > Clarias > Clarias macrocephalus. The sequence continues at coordinate 73,546 of JAAGKR010002014.1, read as the reverse complement.
TAACCGAGCCAATAACAATACATACAATTAAAATTATACCGTCGTCTCGATAAACCTAGCCATGAAAGCCTAAACTGACACTGAAACCACTTATAAAACCCGTAAATCACTCATGAAATAAAGGAAATCGTGACATTTCATTCATTTCATTCGTTTCTGTCTACTGAAATGGGAATATGTTCCTACCCGCACGGCGCATGCGTTGAAATGACGCGCACGCGCCGTGCTAAAGCGGCGGCTGGGACTGAATGACATGCTTACTGTACGTGCTTACTACAGGAAATGCTGAATCTCGACATTGCGTGTTAAAATGTTATGAAGGTGATACTGAGCATTAAACATATTTTCATGTCAAAAATACATTGAGGCCAAAATAATAATAATGAAAAAAAAAAAATCTCCATTCCAGTAAGGTCAAAGTATTACCCTGCATCAAGAAAAGAAAACAACGAAGCAGATTTGATATACAGTACTGGGTAACTGTGTTAACTTCAACACATGATCATAACCTGGATGGAAAGGGCTGAACCAACAATTTTGTGAAAGAAATGTGGTTGGAAAAAAAAACAAACATGAATGGAGATCACTTAAATACTTGGATGTAGTTGCTTGGTAAAACAAACAAAAAATCAACAGTAAAAACCATAGCCATGTTTAATATTAAAAGTAAGAGCATTTCCATATTCACACAGTGTGATGAGAATTCACAGGATTGGGACATAAGAAAACTACTTGTTAGTGAGACCAATCAGACGTTACTAGGAAGCATAAATATTGGACTTTGGAGCAATTGAAAAGGGTCACGTGATCCGATGAGTTCAGATTATCCCTATTCCAAAGTGATCATGCATCGTTTGCTTGGTAGCTTGAATGTCAGGCTCAGGAACATTTTCTGGCAATAAAATAAAGTCAGCTGAATGTACTGAATGACCAGGGTATCCAAACAATGAATTTTTCTCCCCCTGATGGCACAAGTATATTCCAGGGCTCAGATTGAGGAATCATTTTCACACACAAACTGGTCATAATATTGCATTCTATAATCAAAGATAAACAAGAATTAATGAAATCTTTTTTTTTTCTTCTTTTTTTGTCAAGGCAGCATAAATTTTTAACAAAAATGCAGATTTTAATGTAGGCTTGTTTTTATAAAAACAATATATAGGAATATATAAAAACATATTAAATGGCAGCGGTGGCACGGTGGCGTAGTGGCCTTGCACCTCCAGGGTCGAGGGTTCGGTTTCCGCCTCAGGCCTGTGTGTGTGGAGTTTGCATGTTCTTCCTGTGCTTGGTGGGTTTCCTCAGTCCAATAGACATGCAGATTAGGTGAATTGCCCTGTTGTGAACAAGTATGTATTAAATGAAACATGCTAGCCTTTGGCACCCAGAAACATAAATGAGCTTTAGTGCAAATGGCCCTGACACCAGGTTATTGTTATTTGATAACAAATTATCTTTACTTCACCGGCATATATCTGAATTGGCCAGTAAATATGTTATGGTCTGACCCTATTTTGTTTATTCTCACTTTATCGTTTCTAAATATAGCAATTCCTTTAGTGCTGAGAGGATTGCGGTTCTTATTCTCAGAACCCAAAGATTCTGTAAAGACAGGTATTCATCTGCCAGAATCTCTAACGCTGTAAATGTATTTTGTGTGAATTTTGGTCTTTAGCCCCAATTGGGTCACATAATGTGAACTGATATACTGTATATATTATATGATTATTATATTGTATTATATAGTAATAACAATTAGCAAATCCACAATTTAACAGAACTAAATCCACTGACCCTTTGTTAGAATTCATATGATGCTCTCATTTCATAGTTTTTTTTGGTCGCCGGCATGCATCTACAGATTGTTCTGACTGAGTAATGAAGCATCAGGTTTGTGACCACATTGTGTCTCACTGCTCAGATTCTATACTCATGCACCATTTAGGACTACTGAATCATAGACCCCTACTTTGTTCCTGTCAACAAAGTGCTGATTTAAAGTAAGACCATAGCGCTGTTTGGGTTACAGATGAAACAATACCTTGATGCCATACAACATTTGTCAAATTTGTATTTTCCATTTGAGCTGGTGTGGAAAAAAAAGACACAACAAACTCCAAACTTAATAAATGTGACCAAAAAGTTGTCCCTACTTGAATGCCATGCAGTGTAATCCAGAATAGCATAACTCAAAGTGTGGTACAGTAAATGAGCATATAGTATGTGTGAGTAGTTAATGTATTAATTTCAGATCAAGTTTTTCATTCCCTGAATTATCAAAATCTGCCTTTATAACCATATATAGCTTAATAATTGAAAAAGAATTTGTGTCTATTATAGTGATTTGCACAGTTTTGCAGATTCAACTGCTATCAGTCGTTATATCACATACTGTATATAGTACTTGATATTACTTTATAATATCATATACAGAATATATTACATTTTGCATTCACAAAACATGTACTGTAGGTCCTACGTTTTAATTGTTGGAGTCTTGCCTACAATATGTGCTTTAAAACATGTGAAGAGAACATAATAAGGCAAAACAACTACTGGAAACTTCAGTGTTGTTATAATACTGTATATGCAGTAACTTTAATCAAACATTTGAGCACACTAGATCTTTTGGACCGGTTGTGTTCAGTTCAGCACTGGTTTTGGACTTCTTTTTAGTCATCTTAGTGCTGTGTTTTAGGTATTTCTCTTTGTTATGGATGACCTGGATGTACTGGTCTGTGCTGCTGTTTTGCTGGTCACTGCTGGACTCCAGTGACGCCGAATCAGACTCAGTCAGTGATGGTTCTCCTTTGCGTTTGTTCTTGGACTTGACATGAGGTTCTCCATGCCTGTGTGGTGTTTCCGCGATCTTAATATTTGTTCGGGAGCGGCTACGAGGGCCTTCCTCCTCCCACTCTAGATAATCTTCTTCTTCTTCTTCTGCTCCATACACTCGACGTGCTAGACGGCTGTCCAGTGTTTCACCAATGTAAAAGCGTGCCGGTGATCTCTGATGGAGATCTGAGAGTGACTTTGGCCGGTGTGAGTGCCCTAAAGATCCTCTCTTTCCACCTTCATTAGCTTCATCTTCTTCTTCTTCTTCACTTAGGTGGGGCTGCTGACCACGGGGAATGTAGCACTTCACATTGCGGGGGTAAAGCTCTACAATCTCAGCTGCTTCATCCACCACACGGTAGTGCCTGGGCAGACGCATGGTAGAACGCATAACCTTCTTGCGTGGTTCATGTTCATTTAGGATGACATATCGGGTGGTGTGAGCACGCCGGCCCAGGTAGTTCTGTGCAGAGACAATACCAGGCTCTGGGTGCATGGGCCTGAGGCCTTTCCTGAACACCGGGTCTGAGTGGACACTCTCAGAGAAACGCACAGATGGATTGTAGGCCATGTGATGGTATGATTTGGAACGACCTGAATAGACTTGATGCCTGAAAAAGCAACAAAATTGTGGAGGATAAATTTGAATCTGATATAAAGGTTTGACTATTATCTTCTCTTTTAAGACCCTTATGGCTTCTACACAGAGCTTATATGCTTTATAAATAAACAAAAACAGCAAAAAAAAAACAAGCTTAACAATTTCCCATTTGTTACAAGACATTTTTTGTGTCCATCACTTCTGTTATTATTACAGTATAACGATGGTTATATAAATCGTATGTGCATAGCCAAGAAGAAATGTTAGTCTAGTCTCCAAAAAGTTTCCTTAAAGCTAGCATAAGAGCTATTTGAGCTGGCATGCTCACCCTTTAAAAAGGTGAGCAATGATAAAAAAAGGTAATTCTTCTTAAGCAGGATGTCTGCCAAATAGCTGTAGCGTTCAAGAGGTTTTTCCTCTGAATCACATATTTACAGAGAAGACTTTGGTGAGCTACACCACCTTTCATACCTTGTTAGATACATAATCTAAGGAGTTTATACTAGTAAATGTCAGACAACGTATGTAACTTTTAGGCAGGAAACAAGAGATTAGTCCCTTTGCCAAAATATCCATTTACAATATACACTTGTAAGCTCTATTTTTATTTCTTTATTTTTAAACACTTACAGTAGGTGAATGAAAACGAAACTGCGATCTCAAGCTTTTGGGCTGCAAAGCAGTCAGCAGGATGGAAGATGACTAACAGCTTTAAATTATGACAAAATGAATGCAAATGAAGCTTTCTAACTAGTACTGATTCGTCTCTCTTATAGAGATGTTTATAAGCAACAACAGATTTTTTAAAAGGACTGCATTTTGGTAACCTTTAAAAGAAGGCCAAACCTGATAGGGATGTATTCCACCCTGTGAATCTCCCTCTGGGGAACGGAGGGGTTGGCAATTACCCTGTAAGCACTGCACAAGCAGAGATGGAAATGGGAGGTTTATGGAAAATGTATAGCAATGTACTGAGCGTTGAAGGGCCAGACAAAGGAACGGTTGTTATGACAGACCTGCTAGGCTTGGGTCTCACAAGGATGGAGGGACTCCTGTCATCAAGCCGGGAGGCTGACTGGGCAATCGTGCGGATGCTGTTGCTGCAACGGGCAGGTGAAAGGATTTTGTTGACGCTGCCATTGCGACGTGGAGGAGAAGCAGACCGGGCTGGGGACTCCATGCTGGTGATGTCACTCTCCTGCTCAGGTTTTTGCTCACCACCCTCAGTTGGCTGCAGACGTGCTGCATTGAATACATACAGGATTATTTCAAAGGATGACAACGCTAATTACCTAATGCATTTTGTATTCATGACTCCAAATAACATGTCATTAATAAACCTTGTGTGGAACATTTGTTCTCACAGTTTTTCAATGGACCTACGAGGCTAAAAATCTTGAGGCTAAATCAAGTATGTCAATATTCTATAAATGTCTGCATTTTCTCTCCATGACCAAGTCGCTGTCACTACCAATACAAAATTTGACAAATTTAAAATTATATTAGTAATGAGAAGCACCCTAATGAGAATCACATCTAAACACAATTTCCATGCTTTCTGGTTGCTAATATCTTTCTGCAAGGGTAATGATTCACTTATGGACTGTGGCAGTTTCTGTATAGGATTACAAACCATTAATCCTGCATCTGTTCATAATGAAAAAAAATACATGTAAACTCAATAATACACAAAAGCATATTAGGAAATAATACTTATATCATCATTATTTTATCCTGGACAGGACCACAGCAGACACTACAAGAAACAGGACAGTACATCCTGGATGGGAACCCAGCCAAGTGCAGGGCATCATTACACTAATGCACTTATCCCAGTGTTTCATTACTGCCTGGATAGCATCAAGGTAGAATGTTTTCTCAATACACCAGAGACATGGACTGCCTGCTTCATGTGTGAAACACTGGCCTCCTAGGAATTCCTTTAATGGATCAAACACGTGGAACTGGATTGGAGGGAGGTCAGAACCTTTCGGGGATGAGGCGATAACTCCCAGCCGAGGTCCTGTAATGTGCAATTGGTGCTGGTGAATGATTGTGTAAACAGTTCCCACTGACAGATGCATCTCTTCCACAAGCTGTCTAGAAGTTATCAGAAAAAGGACCAACTGCAGTGGACTCCAAACCACCTTGGCCAGACCATCATTCAAAAAACCGTACAGCATAGTTTAAAAATGTTTGCATCATTCAGCTGTTTTACTGCAGATAAAAGCCTCATCAGCATACTGTGCTTTAGATCTTCTATAAATGTCAATTGGTTTTACCAAGTCCTCAGTTTGATTCCCGTAATTGTCGATTTACACCTTGAGCCACAACTTTGAGATCTTTATCATGCTTTGTCGACAATGTTCATTGACAATAACGTGTCATATACTGTAGTGTCAGATGCAATATAAGGTAGCCTATTTAAGATGTATGGAAAACTCAATGTGGTTTGAGATGAAAGCATCATGATTTTGGCATGTTTGCTAACTGCTAAATTGGTGGCTATATACGTATTTCCAGTATGTGCCACATTAAGCTTAACAGATTTGCAATATAAAAACAATAACAAATCTCTCTTTTGGATGATTGAGGAAGACTGTCAATATCACATGGACATTTTACCTGCTGCCAACTGAAAAACTTTTTTCTTGTCATCTGTGCGTTCCTACAACAGCAAAATAGCAAAATAAAATTTCATTCATTGTGAAAGTAAGATAATTTTTCTTTGTTTAAATTTCAGCCTCAACCTTTTTGTCACCGAATGACTTACGGTCTGAAGTTGCATCCGCAACTGGTTGTTGGTGAATTTAAGAGACCTGGCGATGGACTGCAGGTAGTAGATCAGCATGCTGAAAACAACAATAAAGAACCACACTGATAACAGCAGCCTCAGAGGACTAAATGATAAGCAAAGCAAGAGATTTTATCTTCTGTTGAGTAAATTTATTTTCCTGAGGTAATTGAGCCTGGATAAGTGAAAGGATGACTTACAAGAGAAGCAACAGAGCTGGCAGGACCACCACAGGACTCGTGACGTAACCCATCACCTTACTAAACCATGCAGGGAAGTCCTTTTCTATTGTCTCAGATATGATGTCATAAATCTTCTCTTGACCACTACAGAGGCAACAGATCAACAAAGCAACAAAAGCAAACTGAGCATGATTTCACTTTTATGATGCATTTCTCATAAGTCTGGAAATATTCAACCATATTCAATTGTTATTTACCCAATAGACTTGTAGGTATCACTACTATTTAATGAATATACAGTACCATGAAAGAGGGTGTGTTATCATAATTAATCTCATAGCATTGATTTAATACAGCGAGTGCGACAAATCACTACAGCCATGGTGTATTTCACCATACCGTATTAGCTTGAATGTTCTATTGCTTTAATAAAACTGTTTACAAAACTTAAAACATAAAGCTCACTAATCATCTATACCGCTTTATCCTGTATTAAGGGTCGCGGGGGGCCTGGAGCCTATCCCAGGAGACTTAGGGCACGAGGCAGGGTACACCAAGGTGCCAATCCATTGCAGAGCACACACACATAGGCACACTCACACATGCATTCACACACTATGGGACATTTGGGAACATCAATAAGCTTAATCTGCAGGTCTTTCGACTACAGAGTCGGGAATCGAACTCGGACTCTGGGGGTGCAAGGCGACAGTGCTAACCACTACACCACAGTGCTGCCTCTAAAACATAAAGCTAAGAACTATAAACATGTTTTCAATGGTCTATTTATATCAAGTTCTAACATAATAAAAATGTTCTCTATAAAGGAATAGTGCCACGCAAAAGTATTCACATCCCGTGAACTGTTTCACTTTTTGTCACTTTACAACCACAAACGTAAATGTAATTTATTGGGAAAGACCAACACAAAGTGGCATTAGTGGAAATAAAATGATAAAAGAATTTCTTACAAATGGTTTTCAAATTTTTTTTACAAGTAAATATCTGAAATGTGTGGCATTTGTTTTCCACTCCTCTTTGTTTTCCACCCCTCATGCATTTGTTTTCCACCCTTCAATACTTTGTAGAACCACCTTTTGCTGTAATTACAGCTGCAGGTCAGGATGATGTGCAGTATTAGTTTTTTCTGCCACAACAGCCTTTTTGTCTTTAGGCCAAAAAAGTTACATTTTGGTCGCATTTGACCAGAGCACATCTGACTTCCACATGTTTGCTGTCTCCCTCATATGGCTTGTAACAAACTGCAAATGCAACTTCTTGGCTTTCTTTCAATAATGGCTTTCTTCTTGTCACTCTTCCATAAAGGCCAGATTTGTGGAGTGCACGACTAATAGTTCTCCTGTGGACAGATTCTCTCTCTTTAGCTGCTTCACTGATTAATGCTCTTTTTGTCCAGCCTGTCAGTTTAGGTGGATGGCCATGTCTTGGTAGGTTTGCAATTGTGCCATACTTTTTCCATTTTCAGATAATGGATTGATGTTCAAATCCTGGGACATTTTTTATAACCTAACCCTTTAAACTAACTTTAAACTTCTCCATAACTTTATACCTGACCTGTCTAGTGTGTTCCTTGAGCTTCATAATGCTGATTGTTCACTTATGCTCTCTAACAAACCTCCAAGGGCTTCACAGAACAGCTGTATGTACACTGAGATAAAATTACACACAGGTGGATTTTATTTAGTAAGTAGGTGACTTCTGAAGGTAATTGGTTCCACTGGATTTTAGTTTGGGGTATTGTAGTAGACGGGGTTGAATATAAATGCACATCACACATTTCAGACATATTTTATTTGTAATTTGTGATTTTATTTTAATTTTAAAAGCCATTTATAATTTTCCTTCTACTTCCCAATTAAAGTATGTGCCAGTTGTGTTGGTCTATCATTTAAAATCCCAATAAAATACATTTATTTTTGTGTTTATAATTTTTTTTGAAAATTTCAAGGTGCATGAATACTTTTGCAGAGCACTGCACTTTAAACAATGATGTAAGTGTAGAACTTCTTTGTCCCTGCAAGAAAGAAATGTACCTGTACAATCAGTGTGAACTTGATGGAGATTTCCTTGCAAAAAAATACATTTTGGAAGAAAGTCAGAAAAAGACTTCTTTGTATTTGTTAACATGTGGTTAATATCATAGCTTTGAATAATGCAGCAATTACTGTTACTTATCAGAATTGTCGATGTTAAGATTTATGTGGAAATGCTTTTTCAACAATTGCATGTTATTGCATGAACTAATTTAATTACCCTTCCAATACAGTACATGTAGTCAATCAGGCAAAACATGATAGATGCATAAATTTTGTTTAAATAGTTTTACATTGGAGGTTTGAAAATAGCAAAAAACAGAACCTAATGTAAAATCATCATACAATCAGTTTAAATGACATCATTCCACACGGTAATACTATATGAAGATTTATATAAAATTGGAATGATATAATAATCCAAATCACATCTAAATGACATCACATCTTAATCTTAAAAAAAAAAATGAATAAATATTGCTTTTGCTTTACGCACGCGCACACAAATATGGTCACAATGTTATAATAAACAGTACACGCACACGCACTGAGACTGCGCATGGGGGATCATAGTCCCGCAGCGCGCGCGAGAGAAGAACCATCGGCTAAGTTGTGATCACGTGATGCTAGACAGACAAAGTGCATGCATACTACTCGTATGTCAAGACCTCACTCGTTTATTAAGTTAAAATTTATTTTAAAAAAATTTGCTTGTCTTACAAAATGCTCGCAGACCAAGTTCCTCGCAATTCAATGTTCCACTGTACTTCAAATATACTTCAAGATGTTTATTAGTATTTTGGTTCTGTATTCATTTTCTTTACTGTCTAAACACATTTAAACATTATGTTTTCATGATTCTAAAATGTTGCCTGTAATGTAACTTTACTTACGTTACAAAATTAGATTTGGCGCTTTAGTACAATGCTGAAGACAAGTCTTGGCTAACTGAGTATATTTGGAGAAAATTACAATAGTGCAAGGTAAAATATCCCTTTAAATTAGAACCATGGAACTGTAGCACTATTTCAGTACAGTGAACACTACAGGGAAATTAACCTGCTCTGAAATATTTTCTCTTGAATAAACATCACTCTGGATATGGTTATTGTTATGTTGTTGCTGCTGGCAAGGGTTTAGCACGGAGGCTTAATGAAAATGGTTTAAACACGCACGCACACACACATGCACACACACGCACATTTTGCTTCAGATGGAGGATTATAAGTCTGACTCGTTTACCTAAAAGGGCCACAGTGCTGTGATGGCCTGTACCTCACGATCGCGAAGATGGTTGGTAGCATACAGAGGAAGAGCATAAAGAGAAGCATGGCCAGGTAGAAATTATTAGATCTGGGAATGAAAAAAATAAAAAGATCAGATATGAAACAGGCTGCTAGAAAATATATTGTGCAATGACTTACATTTTGTTTTAGTCTGTGCTGTTATTATGGAATACCTTGTTTCTCTTTTGATTTATATTGGCTTAAAATACTGAGGTGTGCAAATTCACAGCCAGCTGTAAGGTCACCTAGATAAAGTCAGCGCAAAGCAAAGCAACAACAATCAGTTTTTCATATTACATGCCCTTTCCGTTTCAGTGGGTTGGCAGTGCTTCACATAATTCTGCTAGCGGAATTTTATTTTTTACTTTATTTCATCTGACCACTGCTTTAGCTCGAGGAAAAATAAGACAATTTTCATTTTTAGGTGGCTTCTACATCGGTGTAGATTATTTAATAGTTAAGGAATTTAGGACTTTAGGGTTGTAAGTATCAATTCTATAACTACAATAACTTAAATGATCTTTCTAAGACTTTCATGAGTATCATAAAAGTGTACATTTATGAACCGCTAAAATGGATCCAATAGACTGTTTTTTCTCTCCAATTGTTTTATCGCCTGATGAGCAGCAATCATTTCGCTGCATTCAAGGTTTCACGGCTTTTAAAGACTCAGTGTCAGAAGATGGATGGTGCGTGAAAAGATGACAGTCTCACCTCACATCTGTGACTGACTGATAAGCCTATAATAGTCTACGACAACACGGCCATTAAATAAATCAGATCAAGAAAGCAAAAGAGCAGGATGGAGGGTTACACAGCTCAGCATTACTCCAGAGCCGATAGAGAGAAAGAGAGACAACGGGAGAAATGAAAGGGAGCAGTAAGCTAAACTAGACCGTTGAGACTTACTGGTCTTTGATCTAAATGGCACCGAATAAAGTCGTGTTTCACGCTAAATTAATTTCATGTAGTGAGAGACCCCAGCTAAAATATAGAAAATGCGCTCGCTGACTCACACAATGGCTGAAGGTTCACTGCTTCACAGATTTATATAGCCTGTAAAAAAGGAAATTCAGCAAGAGCAAATAATAATGCAATTCATCCTACCAACCTTCCATCTAAAATTTAAGCGCACACTCTCTGTTTTAAAAACGCCCATTGCTGCTACAGGGCATACTCTAAACTCCCCCATTTTTCATACGACGTGAAGTATTCTCTGTCCTGATATTATTTCCTTGTGTTTCTTGACTAGTGCAGCTTTTGACACCACTGATTAAATTAAGGGATTGGCCCTCTCCTGGCTCAGATCTTATTTTGACTGATTGTTATCAGTTTCTAGATTAAAATAGTGACTATTCTGCATATTCTAAAGGTAGTCCACAGGGTTCAGTTTTAGGCCCACAGCTATTTTTTTTCTATAAATGCTTCCTCTGGGCAACATCATTTGTAAACATGGTATTTGTTTCCACTGTTATACTGATGACACAAAGTTATACAGTATGTCTGTGCAAAGCCAGATAAGAAACATCAGTTAAATAAATTTGAGCAATATATGAAAGACATAAGACACTGGATGCTAAAAAGTCAAAGAGAAGTACTGGTACTAGGACGACTTGCAGCTAGAAGTAAGCTTTCTGATCACAAAGTAACTATGGACGGACTTTCTATTTCATCATGTGCAGCAATAAAAGACCTTGATTTGATCATTGGTTCCAATGTTTCATTTATAGCTCATGTAGATAATATTACCAGGATAGCATTCGTGCATCTCAGAAATATTGACAAGATAAGAAAAGTATTGTCATTACACATTGATGAAAAATGAGTGGAAAATTTGGCTTTTATTACCTCTAGGTTGTATTATTGTAATGTCTTACTGTCTGGTTGTTCAACTAGATGCATAAACAAGTTCCAGTAAGTCCAGAATGCAGCAGCGAGAGTCCTACGAGTGATACGAGCACATCAGCCCTATATTATTCACACTGCGTTGGCTCCCAGTGAAATTTCTCATTATTTAAAAATACTACTATTGACCTATAAAAGCACTAAATGGTCTCATGCCAGAGTATATGAGTGAACAGCTAGTGTCTTACGATCCTCCACGCCTACTTCGATCAAAGGATGCAGGCTGCTTGTCAGTACCACGAAAACTAAAACAGGGGACAGAGCTTTTTCTTACAAAGCCCCAAAGTTATGGAATAGGCTTCCAATTAATGCTCAGGACTAGTGTGTTAGTCTAGGCTGAAAACCCTTATTTAGCCAAGCAGAATAGATTTGCCTTAGAGGATCAGATCTTGAGGACTAATTGATGTAGATTATTATAGTGAACTGGTATGATTGGATGCTGTCTTCCCCACTCTGAATGATCACTCAGGTTGGTTGGAGGTTGGAGCCTTCATATCTGTGTTTTCTTCTGGCTCTTCTTTTTAGTTATGCTGTCATAGTTAGACCCTATCGGAGTTCCTTCTCTTCTCTTCCCCTCTCACTGTCTCTCTTTCAGTTGGACTACACATGACGCACCTGAGCCGCTAGTGATCCCCCCCAGCTCTGTGTTGTCTGATTGGGATGTATGTGGTGAGTTGGAGATATTGAGCCTCCAATAACAAATTGGATCCATATAAACTTACACACAGCTCATGCTATAGTGAACACCCAGCTGCCTAAGGCACAGTATGACAGCGAAACAATTCGTGCTGGTATCACCCAAATGAGGATGGTTTCCACTCAAGATTTCTTCCTATTGCCATCTCAGGGAGTTTTTCCTAGCCACTGTCGCCCTCGACTTGCTCATCAAGGACAATCTGATCATTTTGATTCATGCACATTTCATACTCATTTCTCTAATTTTCCTTTGATCCTGTAAAGCTGTTTTGAGTCAACAACTATTGTTAAAAGCGTTATGCAAACAAAACTGAATTGAATTGAACCGAAAGTTTCAGGGAGTAACATGTTAAAATGCAAATTAATATGTTAAAAAAAAAAAAATCACTTTTCAGATGATTATTCACAAATGAAAAATGCATGATCAATGTCAAATGCATGAAAAATGTAATCCTTAATGTGAACCTGTGATTACTTACTGTATAAGGTATCTCACATATAATAGCAGTCCTGTTTTTTTGGGAATAGGTTGCTGGGATAATATTGTACAGTATGTGAGGTTCCTTATAGTAGGGCTTCATGATGTGATAAAAAAATATTGTTATTTAACTATTAAATATAGGCTAGATTAAATATAGGCAATTAATATGAGGCTGAAATTATTATACACATGTAATCTAAAATATACACATAAATACAGGAGTTAATTAAATTAGCTTCGTCTTTAAAATAAAGGTTTCTGTGTAAAGGTTCTGTTCCAGGAATAAAGTCTGTAGGAAGTAGATCCATGAAAGCAACTTATGTCTCCAGTCAAGTGTACAGTATTTATTACTTTCTGAAATTCCTCTCTGCTACCTGCATACATGGGCACAAGTGGTCTATGCACTTTTAGCTTTCACATCTTCCAGAATACCTCCATCTGAGCAGTGTTTCTACTTTTTAAATCATGTAAGTACTGCCAAATTACAGAAGAGGATTTTTTTCTGCACTAACAGACTATCTTCACTGTATTCATATTCGAATCAAAAGGCACAAAAATATGCCTGGAATTGAAATTAAACAATGCTCTGATGAATGAGGCTTCTGATCGGACAGGTTTAGTATGAGCCTCACACGTGCATACAGTAGGTCATGTTTAGCATACATCATGGAATACTCCACAATCAGTTCTGACTACTCATATATTACCTGCAAGGGTCCCGTCACACTCAGACGAAGACCATGAAGTTCCCACTGCATCCTAAAAATATCAAAGAATGCAGTGGGAATGGCGTCAAAATGGAAAAATGTGCATTTATCAAGTTCATACTAATTACTTGTCACTTCCCTGTCAGGTTTTCAATGCATCTATCATCCTGTAACTAACTTCCTATCACATGATCATCTGCTCAAACTTGTCCAATGATGTTCCAAAACCAACTGAGTGAGAGCACTATCCAATCAAGTGCTTGTAGTACTTCAATATAGTCAATAAGAGGTTAGTTACTCTTTTAACTGGTCAATGGCATCAGTACTATGTCCCTAGGTTCTTCCTGCATTTTGCTTCGACCATGTCCGCACCAGGCTTTTTTGAACATGTCCAACAAAGTGTGGGAGCTACTCAAGAAGTTAGACATTATTACATCGTTACCAGTTTCTACTGTGCTTCTGCTTTAAGTTTACTGCATCTACCCATCTAGTTATTTATTTATTTTTTGTGAACATCGTGGGAAAGTGTGACGGTCGTGGTGGGGGGAAGGGGATGTAATAAATTGCAGCCTTTTGCAGTGAGAAAATTGCACAGGTCCATATTGACATTTAAATGTTTATGTGATTAATCATGCAGCACTACCTTATGGGTAAATCTCTTTCCCTAAATCGCACATGCCAAATATGAATATTTTGAGCCAATTTCTGACCTGGAAGCCCGGAAGACCTGCTGATGTGGAACGTTGCAGGTGAGCACAGCCCAGCTTCTCAGATACATGAGTCCGATTAACTTTAGCACATTGAAAGCAGGGAGGCAGGGAGAGAAGAAGGCCCCCATCCTACAGAGCAAGGAAGATGACATTAGGATGTGCTATTGGAATGCTCTCTCATCGCCAGAGCTGCTGATACTGATCCCAGCTAAAGGCAAGTCGTAATTAACAGATTACAAATGCATGGGCCAATGGCACACCATGCATCCTTGTGAGGACTGTGAAATGAAATCAAACAAAGCAGAATTTAGGAGCAGGGAATTAGGAGTAGAAACATACAGCAATCAAATCAAAGAGGTTATTAACAGAAAGGGTTATTAAATAGAGCGGTTATTATATAGAGAGGTTATTACAATGGCTTTCCATAACAAATGCTAAGTTCGTTACTACTCTTACGTACCATATCATTCCCTGGTTGTATATGAGATGAAGGACATTTTCAGCTATCTTGAATTCGCCGTATTCGGGCTGTGCATCAAGTTTATTTCGTGTGTAACAAAACAGGAAAAAAGTATGTATTGTTTAGATGTTACAAAATTCATGGCATCAGTAAACATTTTTTAGGAAGTAAGGTATTAAATAAAATCATGCTTACAAATTTGCTCTCCAGATCCCAGCAGCAACAGTCACTCAGGTATCGAACCACCAGTCCCCGGATAAAATCGATCAACAAAATGCTAGCCACGGTGAAGATCATGTCAATGATTGAGAGCTTTAACATTTCCTTTGAATGAAATAAGCAGGAAACATATTTACTCTACCTAGCTGGTCCTTCTCTTCTGTAAAACTACTCCTCCACAAGAGGGATAGAAATGCTCCTCAAGGAAGACCATTAAATCAGCTCTATGGATTACATCATGGAGAATTGATGCGCGCTGTCTCTGCCTACTGATAGTTTCATTAAGTAACTGTCTGGCTGGACAATTCAATGCATGCATCCATGTATTCAATCCATAGTCATTTCACTGCCAGCAAAATAATTACAACAGGATATTACATTTGCGTTTTTCTTCCTCTGTCAGCATGAATGCCATATTTATGACAGCATTTGAGCAAATTGATGATATTGGTTAGCTCAAAGACTGATCAACTACAAGAGCTAAGTGCTTGTTATTAGCTGGTTAATAGAGTAGAGCATGTGAACAAATGTGGTTTCATACAATGTAAATCTACAGTAAGCAACATCGATATACTGTAGTGGTGACCCAGATTTGCACCAGAATCTATTTTGGGTGTTCATGCGGCCCCCCCCCTCACACAACATTTAATACCACACTGCAAATGTTTACTCATGCTACAAATGTCCCATAATTGTCCAAGACGCACTTCTCATAACAACCCTACCATTAGTGGGCCAATATTATCATATTAGTGGGTCAATACAGCTGTTGTAAAGGGACATTTTTAAATTCAAATCAAAATTTATTTATCACAGCCCTCAGGCTCAGTGGCAGTTCTGATCAGTTACACAGTACGATATAAAAGCGTACAAATAGAATTTAAATGAACCATAATTTACTATTATATAAGTAAAAAAGTTACGTATTACAGTATAATGCAGTAACCAGGACATAAAATATAGGTGGTAGCAACATTATCAATATACAGTAAGTAAGAATAAAGTACGGATGCATGCGGTTGTATATGTAACTGGACATAAGCTTCAGTCCTTTCTAGAGGTTTCTATATTAGTCTCTAAACGTGTGTGCACACTTTTGTCAGTTGTTACAGTAAATCTCACCTGCCCAACATAGGTCTCCCAGCACTGATCCTGCTGGGATTTGCCATTGTATTCATATATAATGGACTGGTTAACTACAGTTAGGACTGGTGCTGATGGTCCAGACACAATGCTGTGCTTGACAGTGATGGTCGTATGGTTCACATCTGTTACAGCCATGGTGAAAGTGCCATTCCTTCCCTCAGTGATCTCTGGGACAATGGTGGACAGGTTGGTCTCTGCAGGCTGGGAAATGGTGGCCAGGTAAGATGTGGAGTCAGACCAGTTACCTGGAATCTAAAACAAACAAACCGATAAATAGGGAATTAAATAAAGCTTTGTTTATCTTGGGAATTTAGTAGAAGCTCGAAATATCTGCTATGAAATTGCATGAAGAGCCCCCACCTCTTAATAATCAACTACAAATGCATCCAAAGCCGACATATTGTAGTCTGTACCCTACTGTACATATTATACATCTTCTATCAAAATTGTTTTGCAAGCTTTTTCCTCTATTTTACAAGCACACACATTTTACTGTCCAATTTATGACTGCTTCTGTTTTGGCTACAGTGCCTTGCTTGCTTATTTATTAACAAGAGCCTGTGTGACTATGCTTTTTGTCTGCTGATTTGCTTTTCCTTAATAAACTTCCAACTTGTACATTTAGACCTGATGTTACCAAACTGTCCATTTCCTTTGTTGTCAGGGTGATATCATAAGGCAATTTTATAACCTTTATTCCTTATTGTTTTTTCTGTATTTGCTGGACGTATATTACACTTTTGTCTGTTAAAAAATTAGAGAATAATTCAAAATAAAAATCACTTACCTCAGAGCTCATGCTGTTCACTTTGTCCAACAAGGCAATTATCAGACTATAGAGGTTTCCAAGATACAACACCAGCACCCTGACCAAAACAAACCCAAAACCGAAAATCAGATAGGGTGAGTAACAACCTTAACATTTTGATTTACTTTTGCACATCTTAGTAATATCAAACCTGGCAAGTTGGAAACGAAGGCTGGTTCTTGGGTGATACATCTCCAACTGGGCCACAAGCTCAAAGGCAGACGGAGCAATCATAGTAATGAGGGACACCACTACACTCACCTAACACACAGAGACAACACACTGTAATATACAGTACTATGTACAAGCAAATTCTTTTTGCATCACTGATAACAATACAATTATTAATTACCACTTACTTATAAAAAACAAGTGATACATTATTTGCACTTTTTTCACCTCAGCTCTTCATCCCTTAGTAAGAAAGTCAGAGAGGATACAGTAAATGAGGCTTAACCGTGCGTTTATGCTGCTGTTGTAAAAAACTGCAAACAATGTTCCACCTCAGTCACCTCAGGATTTTTCACTGCTAATTCCACACTGAGCTGAATGAATAGACTACCAAATCCCTATCTTAAGGCTCAGGAGAAGATGGAGGCTCTCGAGTGCACCATTGCAATACTGAGAATATGCACTTAAGGAGTCGGACAAGAGGCCAGTCTCATTAACCTATCCTGGAAGGTGTTCTCCCTTGGAGACCACCACCACCACTGTCAGCACACCTTTTGGCCATTTATGACAAAGTGGCTAAAATGCTACAGAGGCAGGCCCATCGATGTAGTGCGACAATGTCCAACGGCATAGACAGCCAATGCCCAACAGCAGGAAAAGATAGCTAGAAGGTGTAAAAAGGACAAAAAATGCAGAGGAGAAACTCCAAGCCCAGGAGTAATTCCTGATAAGTTCCCCTGAGCTATGAAATTCAGATTTTGAGCAGTCCATCACTGATCACATGGAGATCTCAGAAACAGGCCTGGGTGCTGGTTCACAGGGGAAGAAAATCCCTACCCTACTGTATACTGTATGTAAGTAGTAAGCTTTCCTCCATAGAAAAAAAAAACATGCAGCAGTGGAACAAGAAAGAAAAGCAGGTATTATCATGCAGTTTGACATTTCACTCTGGTGACAGACCATAAACGCCTCAAGTGGATGGCCAAGGCCAATAATAACATGATAAAGAATAACTTGCTGGGTTCTCTCTCTCCAGGACTTTTTGTTTCAGGTGCAGCCCAAAGCAAATGTACAACATGGGAATGCACGCTTGGACTGTCGCAGAGTAGCACCAGGTAGCACTGCCAATTCGCTTGCCTTTTTCTGTTTTTGTTCTATTATCTCAAGATGCATTTTGAAAATTTTATGCAACACATTATTAATAGTATTCATAATAACTAGTATATAATAAGTAGTATACTTATTAGTATTAGATTATTGACAGCTGATTATATATATATAATTGGCACTTGTGGGTAACTGCATTAATTTATCCAATTACTTTGAAACACCAACTTTCCATAAAAAAACAACAACAAAAAAAACAAACAAACAAAAATAAAAACATCAGATTTCAGTAAGACCTCGTTCTTTTCCCACAGAGTTAGCTCTGCTTTCTGCTGCTCCAGCTTCTGTGAGCGATCCACAACAAAGTAGATGATGTAGATGCTGCCTGCCAGTGAGAGCAGGACCAGGATGTTGGCCAGAATCCGCAAACTGATCAAAACTGCTCTGCATGGGAAGAGGGGGAAAAAATCTCATTTGTATGCATACTGTAGATAAAATTTCACTTATACAGGCAGTTGAATTTAAATTAAATTACAAGTAAATAATCCGTATAACAGGCTTATGTAAGAGGAGGACTTGATTAAATAGTTCCTTCTTGACTAGATACCAACCCTCATTAATCCCAGAATGAGGATGTTGGTAGCAAAATCAAATTTTATTGCATGCTGAAATGTATAACGGGTACAAATATACAGAGAGTGACTGATGACAAAGTTCAATACTGATACACTGATAAAAATCAAACTCATCCAAGTGACTGCATTAATACAGCATCATTATTGCGTAATAGGTTTCCATAATTATTAGTTTTTTTGTCTATGCCTTGACTAACAGAATGAGGAAAGGTATTAATAATGAGTCCAAGCATGACTCAGTGGAAGTCACTGTACAACTGACAATCTCAGGAACATCTTTTGTAACATGCTGATCCAACCATCAAACAATGCTGCTAAAGTTTCTCAGAATGTAGAAATTCATTTACTTTTAGTATTGACTTCTGGGTAAAATCACTCAATCTTTTAATGCATTACTATTTTATAGTTGCAGTACTTATGTTTTCAGTATATCTCTATCTGTATTTGTGTAGTGCTCCAAATCAAAAGTGGGAGGAGTTGTTAGCCTTAGCCATTTTAGCCATTAGTGTTCAGAAATGTAAACTTTAGAAATTATTGGACTTAACCAAATGTCCAATGGAGAACATTTGCAGTCAAGCCAGGGAACTATTTTCCAATACCATTTCTTTCCCAAATCATGTAACAGTTAATAACATTGGTTATAAAATATTATAAGTTTTTAGGTTTTACATGTTTTTATATTCTACACATTGAAGATGCAATGCTAAACACTGTAAGGTGTTTTTTTATTCTTATTATACATGTATGACTTTCTTTTAACAATCTTTTAATACTGCAGCAGCGTCATAACTTACTCTTTGCACAGTGTGCATCGACACTGAAAACTTATTAATGTATCAACATATTTATATTAAGAGTAAGGTTTTCCCTCAAGTAAAATATGCATGTTAAAAATAACTAATAATAACAATAGGCATGTTCATGTAGAATTCATTTATCGTGCTACAATAGACATAATACCACTATGTATATGCGACACAAGGCTAAAATAATTTTGGAGTGTATTTACCCATCTACCTACCATTATTAGGCAACCTATCTATTTATTCATGGACCTAAACATTTATCCATCTATGTATTTATCCATCTACTCATTCACACACCAGTCCACACATCTACCCAAACATGCACTCACCTATCACTCCAAGTATCCAAGGATCCATCCATCCTTACTTGCATCCACCCATCTCTCCCTTCACTCATTTTACCATCCATCCATTATTCACCCAGCCCAAATCCCCCTAAATCCATCCATGTGTTTCAAAATGTCCATTTGATGGCTATACAACATGCAACTTTATATGATTTTTTTTTTTTTTTTTTTACATACTAATACTAATATACTAATAATTTTGTAGGCTTAACATTAAATGTTTAACCTTGGCCTTAAACTGTAGTTTCTAAAAAGAAAGGAATGAAGGTGTCAGTTTTGGCGTGTATTAATTTGCATGCTTGTTAGACAAACACATGTATTCCTATGGTGTTACAAGTGTATCTGTTAGGTTGTGTATGTGTGTACCCATACACACAGCTGAGTTACCCACTTTAATATATGAGCAGCTCTGATTGTGATTTAGGAGTAGTCATCCTCTGCAGTAAAAGCGATGCGTATGAAATATAGTGGGAGGTTTTGTGCTGCGATTGCAGTCGATGTGGACAGAGAGAGTAAATCAGAACTCTGTACTCTATGCTAAGAACAACACTATCACACTAATTCATCCACTGATACTGATCATTTCCCTTCCTTGAAAGCAAACGTTAACAAACACTCGAGCGACCCTCACTGAAAAGAAAAGAAGGGGCGGAGCTGTATTTGCTAAAGTCAGCACAGGCTGAGAAAATGGGTTTAAGGAGCAATTTGATGCAATAAATGATAAAAGTGCTTTAAAAAGTCTTAAAAAGTTAGTAAAAGCACTCACAGGCTGGTTTCTTTTTTCTTCTCTTGCTCTTCCACAATAGCCTCCTTTAAAAAAAATATAAATTAAAGAACAAATCAGTACCAACTGACATGGACTGTAGACACACAACAGATCAGTTTTTACATCTAAGATCACATTTTGTGTACGAACATTGGAATGAGTTGCTGCAAGTAATCAATGAAAAAAAAAGTGAAAACAGCAACTCTCTTTTTTCCTTAAAGAAAACTGCAATTGAGTGACCTAACATGTAAAACTAAAATGATTGGCACAGCTTCAGACTCTCCAAAATGAACCAATACCTGGAATCCCCATTCACATCCTTCTGCCGCATATTAATATTTTTACTGCTACTGATTTTCCCACCTGAAAGATGCGCATACACATTTTTTTTCCCCGGCAAGTTGAATTTGAGGTTATTGGTGAGGAATAAAATCTGTGACTTTATGTTTGACCTCTATGAATTTATGTCTAAGCTAACATTACACATTTATACAGTTAACATTAATTAATGACACTTATTAACAATATTCAATTGTTAATAAACACAATTTATTATGTTAATTTGCACAATTTGTTAATTTGCACAAACAATTTTTATCTTTGCTGCTACTTACAAGGAACGTTTACTGATTACTGTTTCTCCTCCCACTACCTCAACTCACTACCTCATTACCACAAAGTATTGTAATGTCAGGTTGTAACTTTGTTGCTCTTGTTTGCACATTTGCTTGTGCACTTTATGTTGTCTCTTTTGTATAGTTTTTCTGTTAACTTAAAATGTCAACCTGTCTTGTCTCAGCTAGTTAGTTATTTAGTTAATTATGTTGTTAATTTATGTTGAACGTTGTTTCGTTTCACTGTGTACTGAACTGTACTGTATATGGTTGAAATGACAATAAAAGCCTACTTGAACTTGAACTTATTAAAAATGCTACTGAAGTTCATACGAAGTATAGTGCAAAAATGACACTTTTTTTTGTGTCTGAAACACAAAATAAAATCAAATGTAATAGGCCTACAACAAAGTAGAATATTTAACACTTTTAATGTTAATGATAAAAGTGTTACATAGATAAAAATTATATACAAAGCCATTAAAAATACTGCTTGCTTTTGTCTGGGTCAGGGTATCCACATTTATACAGAACGGTCATGACCACTACTTTATGCAAGGACCTTCTACAGCTCTTGCTACCTCTGTCTACCTTGGTATCTGATAAACAATTTGATTATTTCCATTAAACAAATCACTGAACATGACAGGCACAATGGCCATACACTCAACATGAATGATCATACAGTCCCTAGCAATAAAAAATAAAAATAAAAAAAGGTTCGGTCATGGTTGCTTTTTAACTTTTGGCCCCGACACTTATTGCTTTACAGGTATATTATAAATATTGAGGGCAGTCCACCACTTTACACCCATAATAATTAATACTGACAGGCTCTCCATATGGAAATTATCAACGGTAAGAGAGAACATAAAATTCCCTAGTAGATTATACTGTAATAAAAGCTCAATGGATCATTGGAAACGAAATCATGCAGATCAGGAGGTCTATGTCATGGGTTATGGCACACACTCACCCTGATGTTATTGACTATTGCTGCTCCTTTGCTTTCAGCAGCCTCAGGATTGCCAATCAAGTAGTCCCAGGCACAGAAGATTCGCCAGCAGAAAGTGTAGTTCTCACTGGAAGCACTGGATAGACTCAATCGTGAGTTCTTTGCCATTCTGGAGACAAAAAAAAAAATTCCATTATAATATATAAAATTTATAATATGATATTACAACATGTGTTTAATGTAGTAAGGCTGACAACTGTTTTCTTATTTGTTTATTCAATTTTGTATATTCCCATATGGTTTGCAACATTTATGTTGTCACGTCGAAATCTTGATACTGATTTCAACCCCATGTGTTTTAACATGTAACATATGAGACCTAAAGGTAAAATGCTTACTGAATCTCTTTATTCTTTATTAATCTTTTTCCTGGACTATGTAGTATGTAGAGTAAGGATGCAATTTCAGACACAACTCCTCTAGCATGGTTTGCACTGCAAGCTGACTCTAGAACAGTGAACAATATACAAAGCAAACAAACAAAACAAAAAAAAAAGCATATCCTGATTTTTTTTTTTTAATAATCCATGTTAAGATACAATGATATTTCTGCTTTTTGTCGGGCCACATCACACCATATTAATTATTTAATAATAACACGGCACCTCATAACTCATAATTTTCTCCTTACTTACTATTGAACCTGTCACT
Organism: Clarias macrocephalus; assembly: GCA_011419295.1. Lineage (NCBI taxonomy): Eukaryota > Metazoa > Chordata > Actinopteri > Siluriformes > Clariidae > Clarias > Clarias macrocephalus. The sequence continues at coordinate 50,547 of JAAGKR010002014.1, read as the reverse complement.
GATTTGAAGCAAATCTGTAATGATTACTTTCTTAAGAGAGTGATGAAACTGTAGGCAAAAACAGCCATCCCAACAAGAAAGTAGGCCAGGGGCAGACGATAACCAGCACTGCCAATCTTACGCACGTTTCCATAATATCCATAGAAAAGCACAGAATACTGCAGGTAACCCTAAAAATGGAAAAGGAAAAATGACCAAAAAGTAGTCCAAAGTTAAACACTTAAAAAAATAAAGAAAAAGAAACAGACAATCTACAAAAAGTAAATATGTGAAAGTCTTGCCCCAAGTGACCAGATGGTGTCAAGGTCCTGAGCTGATGCGATTTGGTCCCTTGGGATGGTTTTGCTGCGTGTGGTGCCAAAAGGAGCGCCAGCGAGGAGCTAATGGAAAGACCACATATAATGATGGAGAGGGGGGAAGGATGAGTGATGGAGCATGATACCTGAGCAGGGAAATTGCTTTGTGTCCCTGTGTCAGGGAGCAATATAAATCTGGCCCCATTTTACTGACAAAACATAGCATGAAGGCATGGGAGGTCATATTAAGGGCCAAATCAAGGGCACTTTGAAGCAAGATATACAACATTTTTGTTATATTGATGTGATCAATTTTATACTAGAAAAGTGAAATCATAATGGATATCAAACTTTAATAAGTAAAGAAATCATTAAATACAATAATAATAATTCTTTAAACCAAAATTATAAATTACACTAATAAACGGTGTAAACATTATTATTGTAAACGTAGGTTAGAAAAATACAAGCTAAATTGTTACTGCTTTAAAAAAAAAAAAAAAAAAAAAAACATGACAAACCTCAGGAAGAACAATAAAGGCTCCAGTCATAATTGTGAGGACGATGTTAATCCCAAATAACCATCGGAGGAAAATAAAATATGAGGCCACACCAGATCCAAAGTGACCTGTAAAGTACAAATTATTCTAAATATTAGAGTTTTTTTTTTGTGCTATCAAGAAAAATAAAAGTCCTAGCCTTGAATTAAACAGAGGCGAAGACCTGACAATAATGTATAGTATGAGCTAAGTTAACTTCTCTGCACTACATACAGTATCACAAAAACACAATCACATATCCAAAAACATGGAATTACTGATTATGTAATGTAATTTATATGTTAAAATGGCGAAAATTATTTTCTTACTTTCAATCTTTTTAATCCTCATTTCCCATGGGATAAATAAAACAAGGATGTTGTAGAGGACTCTTGAAATCTTCTTTAACAGCTGTAAAAGTAACAAGGACAGATGATTTCCTCTTATAATCAGCCTAGACATTTTGTTGCTGTGTCACCAAAAAGGACATAACGAAACAAATAAAAAATGTTTACAGTACAGGGTCAATTTCAGTTTTTGGATAAATTACTAAGCTCTCCTTTTATAAAAGTTTCCCACAGTCATCCAGAAATGTAACATTTAAATGCCAGGTAAATGTGTAGGAATAATAGTAAAAAAAAAAAATCACACATCATGGATTAGAGGAAATAAAAGTAAAGTAATCTAAAGGTATTCTTGTAAATCTTTTGTAGTGTTCACTGGAAATAAAGAGGATAGCAAATGTTATTTTTAATTTATTTTAATTTATTTTTCTTTTTTTCCCCCTTTTTATCTTATCTTTCCATGTGAAACAAAATAAATAAAATGATGCATCACATGAGATGTTAAGGGTCACATGCCTTGCTGTAACCTTATTAATCAATCAAACTAATGTCTGGTTAAACATGTTGTGTGTGTACCTTACAGTCTTTGATGAAGGCTTAAATCTAAAATATTGTGTTAACCACTGGACTAAACAAAATGTGTGTAGACATACTCAGGGTATCTTTAGGAACGAATTATCTTTAATAATTCAATGGTTAAGATTTATATGTAGACTGCCTAAGAAAAGTAATGGAAACTATCAACAAAGAAATACTGCAGACACTGCAGTGTTACACCTCTGCCAAATATAGGACATTATGAGAGGCCACTTTTATTAGTAACTCTGCGATTCCTGACCTCAAAAGTGGTACAGCAGCTGTAACTTCCATTAATTGTTATTTACATTAGAGTTGTAGCTTGAGTAAAATTGTACAGTACATTTAAAATTTTGCAGTAAACCATTCACTTTACCATGGATTTCTTAATTATGGAATTCATGATGTTTTCAGTTAGACAGGCTTTAAAGCATTGTAAGTCATATGACATTGACATGAGATGAGTCTAAGCAAACATTTTTAAAATAAATGTGCAATATTTCTGATTTCAATGTTCAACCGAGCCATTTCCATAATTAGTCATTTGTCATCAGATCCACTTGCTAAAAAGTCAATTAATTTTAATGCCGCCCAGGCAGCCTTGCTGAACGCCACTGGAGCATTTTAATTAAATCGAGCCATAACAACAAGCTGTAAATCTGAACACGGCATCACGGGGAGAGTTAGGGAACAAGAAAGCAGTGCAGGAAGAGAGACTGACAGGAAAAGGCGCAGGAGCTCAACATAGACATCTATAACAAACATAAGAACAATATCTACATTTAACCATTTGCTACAGTAGATGAAGTCAAGCAAGACTGAATCTCACAGCACAGAACTGAGCAATTCAGAGGAAAGGGTTTGTACTCACTTGCTCTTTGACATTTGTGGAATTTGGAATCCATTCATGAAGAGCAGAAAGACTAAGATCTGAAGGTTTTATTGAGATGCTTTTACTTAGTTTTCTTTTGTATTTTGGACCTTACTAGGATTTAAAAAAATATATTAATGGCTACACTAAAATGTTTCTTTCCGCTGAAGTTGAGGTGGGAGCACCTGCAACTTTATTATTCAGACAGTACTGTGAGCTCAGGAACCCTACAGCTGTGAGATAACAACAGGCTTTATCACACTTCAGCCAAATATACTAATAAGTGCTACCAAACCAAAAAAGCAAGAAACCAAAGAAAAAAAAAGAAACGAAACTGGGACTAGCATTAACAAATAAGAAACCACACATGTCTCGGTAGATTGGGTATATTAGAGGAAAGTGTAAAGAATCCCTTCAGACATAAGGTCTCTCTCACTTGCACAACCTGAGGTTTAAAGCTTCACTTAGAATAAACAGAAAAAAGCTTTAAATATTGAGATGATGTAATGATGTAATCATATTATGTATTATAAAGGCTAATGTAAAAAAAAAAGAAGGTATTTTATGTTTTTAATAAACATACATCTGCACCTGCAGCCTGGTATCCCCGTGTCCTGGTCAGCCTACCTTCATACTTCAGCACGATCTCTCTGGCCTGCCTGAAACACACACACACACACACACACACACACACACACACACACACACACACACACACACACACACACACACACACACACACACACACACACACACACACACACACACACACACACACACACACACACACACACACACACGCATGCAGATAGCCAGAATCAGCAGTCTGGCCCATAACACATTATTCCTCCCTGTGATCGTAGCAGTGATTTACTGCCGTGCTCGACTCTGATGAAGCCATTAATACTGAGCTTTAATGCTTCACAGGACATTTCACTGCTGTAGGCATTCCTGTAGGATATGAACCATGCTTTTAGCTGTGTTTTCACCTAAATTGAAGTTTTACGGACTAAAACCTGTAAAAAGCACATCTTTGCTTTTTTTTAATAACAGATAATGTTACAGTGTTACACGTCTGTGAGACTATTTGCCAAAAAACAGTAAAGGGTCAAGGCTAAGAATGGTTTATTGATATATTTATAGCATCTTAGTGGGTGTGTTACTGATGTGATACACAAAAACACCCATTTTCTTACGAACGGCTATAAACTCTTGATCGCACAGATGAGTCGCCGTGTAAGCTGTCCAGTCAGGGAGTTTATGCATTGCTGCTGACTCTCAATAGCATGGACCTTGAAAGGAAATAAAGCTGCAGATACCTTATCAGGAAAATTTACAAAGGGGCATCAAACAACGCTAAGGACAAAGTGGTCATCACAGAATAAGAAACATGTGCGCAACATAAACTCAGTTTTGAGCTGGAGTTAACAGCATCGCTGAATTCTTTGTTAGCATGTCTATGTACAGTATGGATAGTTGTGTGTCTGAAAGGTAAGAGTCCCTGACCTTTGAGAGACCCCTCACTTAGTCAAATCCAGTTAAGCATAAGATGATGTCTTTTACTGAACATGTGACCTTGGTACAATGAAAAAGCCAGAGAGGGGATAATTAAATAATTACTCAAGTTAGGTTGCTTGCTAGGTGCCCTGTCATTAAAAAGCCTACAGCTCTCATGGGCCCAGTGTTAATTGTTATTTACCTTACGCGAATGCATTTCCTCTCCATTAGCATCAGATCTGCAGCACGTAAAAGCACTCATGATTTTGCATGTTATAAATTTAGGTGCCTCCTTTCCATTATGTTATCCTATTGTAACTGCTGGTTATTTTTTAAGTAATAGGACCATGAATAATTTATCCTATAAGTGTAATATAATCTTAATTACCTAACATCCATTACGGTGGCAATACTTGGCAAGATGGCCTAATTATGTTATAAACAAAATGGTGACTTTATTATATACACATTATTAGCTTATTTAATTTATTTACAACTTATAACATACTTTTCAATGCAAAGAAAATCTTTAAGGGGTCTCTGGATAGTCTGTCTGTCTGTCTGTCTGTCTATGACCCTGTATAATGTTAAGATAATATAAATTACACATGACGTTATAAGATTTATTCTTTGTAAGCAAAATATTTCAGTTATACTTAAATATACTTAAATACACATTTCATTTAAAATAATATAAAGTTTCACTTTATACACAGTTAAATCCCCAGTGATAACATTTTCAAAGTTAGTTTGAGTCCAGCTGGCCTCATATAAAGACTGCAGGGTGTTAATTCAAAACTCTACAGTAAGTGTTATTTGAACACTGGGGTATCTGCAGTGTAGGTTTTTTTTTTTTCTTCTTCTTCTTCTTCTTTTCTCCCCACCCAAAACATACTGATAGGCAAATTGTCTACAGTATATCAAATTGTTTTTGGTGCCCTGTGATGAATTGATGTCTTAACTACAGTGTATTTCTTCCACTATCCAGTGTTCCTGGACAGGCTCGTGATCTACAATAACACAATGACACAAAAGAAAGTGGGTGCTAAAGACGAATGAAGGAATGAATTAATGAACTTCAGTAAAGATATATTTAGAAGATACAGTATAATGAAACACTGTATCTTGAGTATTTTACAAAAACATAGCAGATTAATGTAACCCAGTAAACTTTCAAACTCAATTAGTCCTTTTGAAGCATATATTTCAGTAACTTTTCTTATGAATTATTCATTAAAGGCATTGCAACTAATAGGAAACATATGTATGGAATTGTGCAAAAGCCTTCAGTGAAAATGACTTCAGCAGCAACCTCATTTCCCCTCTCATCTGTTCCAACCACTCAGCATTCAGTATCACCAGTATCCTAATCATCGGCCTGATCATCTCTCATCATCTGCACCTGTTTCTCCCAAGTTACTTTGTGACTTAACAAACAAAAATATATACATCTGAAACCAGTCAGGTACAGGGACAGGACTGAAAATGAGAGCCAAAAACGTGCTAAAAGGTCCTTCAAGAAGCCTGGAAAACTCTTCCACAAGACTACATTTAAGAAAGCGAAATATGAAGAATTGAGATGGTGACTCTAGATGTGGAATAAGGAAATCTGGACCTGCTGAAAGATTGTTGGGATTCACAAGGTTAATATCCGTAGGGACTCACTTTAATACTTTGAGCTTGCGTCTCATTGGCCAGGGTCGCGTTCGGATGTTGGCAATAATTTCCTTCTGGTACTGAATATTCTGGAACATTTCCTCAGGATCATTACTGTCCACACGCTCTGCATCCTTGTCTTCATCATCAGAGGACCTGGTGGGCAATGGTTTATATCAGAAGTTATCCAACAAAGTGGAATAAATCTATACATTTCTTGTGTATAGTCCTTAATTTAAAATCATTGGCCCAAACAGATCTCAGGGAAATAATCATGAGACTTTAATGGCATTTTATAGACTCTACAGAATAACAGAAAACATATTTATGGCTAGAAATATTAAGTCATCAAATAAAAATTAAGATAGATAGTAAATGCTCAAGTCAATAGATTCAAAATTTTATTTAGAAAAATGTTAAATATATTAATAACATACAAAAGAAGTACAAACAAAAACAAAGAAACTAACAAATAGAAACACATTTTATACCTGAAGTGAAAAAGATAAAATAATCTCTCTCTCTCTCTCTCTCTCTCAAATTAAAAAGAAAAGGAAGGAAAGAAGGAAAAAAAACTAGTTTTAGGGAAAAAAATCAGACTTACACCGGATTGTCCTGGTAAGGTGTGTAGATCTTCCTGGAGCCTTTTCTCACACTCTTGTGCCGTTTGGAGGAGGTCAGTGGTTGGGTCAGTGATGATGTTTGTCGTACCACACTCATGGCTCCAGAGTGAAACTTTCCATCTGCTTGAGTGCTAATTTATGGCTAAGGTCTTTAAACGTGTGATGTGTCTATCTGAATGTGTGTGCATGAATGTGTAAGTGTGGAACATCTGCACAGTGCAGGTGCAACCTGTCTGATTGGTTCCAGTATGAATGGCTGCTCTGAGCCCCTCGCTCTTTTTAACTTCGCACAGCTGCTCCAATCACAGCCAGCTCAGGCTCTTAAAGGGCCACTGATGCTGCATGACACTTCAATAAGAAATGTACAGTAGGTTTAGGTTATAAAATATACTTATGAAAATATGAAAGAATTAACAGGAGAGTTATTCTTTATCAAGAAGAAACTAGGTACAATATGATTCATGAATTTCCAAAAATTTAAGGACCTTTAGAGTTCTCTCTCCTTCTCTCTTTTTTTTAATGCTCTACAATTAAACGTTGCGCTTTTTCTCCCATGGTTATTAATGTCGTTATTCTATTGATATGGAAAGGAAAGCATTGCCGGCAATAAACAATTTCTCAAACAAAAAGTCTAAACATGAACATATACTGGTGCTCTTCCACCATAAGTAGAATAGTATGTCTTTTGATATTTTTTGAAATTATTGTTTGAACCACAACACAATCTAATCCAAATGACAACACTTATTGCTTCTTTAATCATGTGGTATCCCTGTCTGCGGTCATGTGTACTGTTACATTAACAGCTCTAGAAATACCCAAGGAAAACGGCATCAAACTAGAATTAAATCCAGTTAAATTTTCTGTCATTTCAGAAATTCATTTTCACTGCCGAGATGCATATTTTCAGGCATTTTGATTTCTACATTATTGTTTAAATTCAGGGTGGTAGTGGGAAAGAAAGAGAGGTGGGTAAAGTAAGGCGGACCATGACATACCAGTAAAAAAAAAAGATATCAGGAATATTTCTTGGAAATAAATGAAAATTAAATTCATTGTTAAACACCAGCATCAAAGGAATAAACATAACTGAAGTCCATGAAGGTCATTAATCACCAGTATGTGTATAAAATAGTAAAATTTGAACATCAGACACCATTCAAAGAACTGAACGATCCATCATGCATTTCAATAAAAAGTTTAATTTTATGATTTTACCCCTGCTTTACCCCCTGCTACCCAAATGACATGCCGTGCATGATCACTTACACACCTAACATTAATGATGTTAGTAGACTTCCTTGACAAGCCAAGATATTGTAATGACTAAATCACTAACTGATTTGTAAGCTAGATGCACTACATAATCTTAGGACAACCAACCCAATGGCACATTGTTGTGTTCTTTCCTGTTGTGTTCGAGTATCACTTTTACTGTTCCCTAAAGAATTTGTGATTGGAATTTTAAAGAAGCACACATGGCTGAATATAATTGATCTCTATAAATGTGCCAGAGGGTGCACTAAAATGTCAGATATTACTATGCTTATTGTACAAAAGAGTTGATACCTCCCTTTTGGAAAAGAAAGCGCAAGTGCTCGGATAATATGGTAATCCGCCATATGTGATCCACAGAGCAAAAGAGTGCAACAGTCGAGCAGAGCTCAGTGGTGAGAGTCTTTGGAGATAAAAATTCCAACATATTGGACACACATGTTGCTGTGAATGTGGAAGAACTGAGTTGAAAAGCTGTGAGTAATCCTTTCTGATATGCACTGCATAATTTAGAGTGTCCCTATAATAGTTTATGAAATAGTGTTCCTGCAGGTTGTAAAGGAGCTTCATAAAAAAATCTATGCAAATTTTTTTTTTATGAGGAGTCTGGAGGTGGGAAAATCAGTTTTATGCAATTCAGGCGGTCTGTTTAGTTCAGCACAGTTTAGTGATTTAAAATTTGTATTGTAGTTGGTTTAAATATATCTTCTGACAGCTGCCATGATTTCTAAAATCTAACATGTCTGATGTCAGTGCTCATGAGTTTTGATGGTAAGATGCCTAATACGGCAGAACCCCATGGAAATGTTGCTTGTACTGTACATATTGTATATAGTTAATGGTAATTACTGCATGCATTCTAGAAGAAAATAAATAAATATAAATAGTTCAGCTCGTGTTATTCACAATAATTCATGTAAAAATTGTTGCTATGTGTTATAGATGTTTTTAACAATAGTGAAGCATTAATTAGTATAAGTACAGTGTAAATACATCTGACGGAAATTATTTTCTTTAATTGTTCATATAAAAGACCTACTAACTAAAGTGGTAAACTCAGTCACTTACTTTATTAAATCATTTGCAAAATGTAAACCTTAGTGGTCTCTGATGCCTTTTCTGTTACTCACCCGAGACAGAAACGAAACCCGGACCCAGGAGGTGCAAAGCGACAATGCAAAGATAGACCGATTTTAAAACATCTACTGTTTATACTCCAAATTCAAATGAAATCAGAACTACTCATCATTAACACATAATAATCCATTATACCAATACTTTTGAAACACACACACATTAAAAGAAAAATAGTATGATGTATGTTATATTAATATACTGTAACATTCATTTGTGTGTGTGTGTGTTTGTGTGTGTGTGTGTGTGTGTGTGTGTGTGTGTGTGTGTGTGTGTGTGTGTGTGTGTTTTTGTTTTTTTTATTTCTACGTTCTACAACAATACTGGGAATTCCAAAACTATTAAATAATACCTACGGAATTACGGAATTATGTAACAACAACAGTCAGTTGTTATTTTAAGACACAGAGGTCAACTTATCAAGAATCATTCTTGCAAGAACAATATTGGCAAGTGAATTAGCAAAACCCGTCAAGCACCATGATGAACCTACTGTAGCGCTCACGAAGACCATTCCAGGAAAGCAAAATTATTTTGTTAAGGCCTCATATAAAGACTGCTGGGATATATTATTAAGGAGATTATTGCGTATTTTGGTAGAAAGTGATCTCAAACTTTTGAGTGGTAGTGTGTATTAATAATCAGCTTATCATATATATAAAATCAGCTTATCAAATTGGAAAACACTTACTAGTATGGACAGTTTTCACACACACACACACACACACACACACACACACACACACACACACACACACACACAGATGTAAGTGCCATTTACTGACAATCTAAAACTGGCCTCTAAAATGTACCTTTTATCATATCAAATTTACATCTATTGGGCCATTTTGTTGTCTCACCTACATGATCTAGTGTCACTTGATGTCGAAAAACATATCAGATATCAGGTCACAGGGTAGAAGCTAATTTAATAAAATAAATAAATGAATAAAAATCAATGAAACCTGTGTAGTACAATAGATAAATATGCAGTTATGTTGGACCAACTGCTCCCAAAGATTTTTTTTAGTCTAATGGTATCTCTGTCAATAGTAAATATCACTGCATCCCCCTGAAATCCCCCAAACCTTTTGGCATGCACTTTTTTGATTTAATATTTTATTTCTGCTATTTTTTTTAAACAATATTCCTCCCACTGCCTGGCCGTCCACCCTGAATTGGATTGCCAGACTGCCCCCATGCCCAGCCACTGGGTGAGGTGACTGATGTGACTATTTCGTAGCGACACAGTCCATTCTCACCGCTTCCCTCAGAAACACTGGCCTCCTCCGGGGTTAGATTAGTGAAGATAGCTGGCTGGTCACTCTGATTGGCTTGTGCCAATCCCACATCAAGTTCTATACATGTTCGATACTACCTTTTTCCAATACGAATGTGTGTAGCAAATAGAGGGGCGACCAAGCCACAATGACACACCTGCAACTAAAACAGTGCCCCAATAGGAAAATGGAAACTGAGCTCAGGGGGTAATCCTCTTGTGGCAGTGAGGACATGGTCGAGTGCCAGGCTGTGAAGGGAGTGGAGGTGAGTGGGCAGGAACATCTAATCAGTGTTTTGTCTGTTTACACTGAACCAGGGAGGTGATAAATGGGTGAGCAGACCATGTGGAAGAGAGGGAGTGCCTACTCATTCCTAACACCCTGAAATGTGTCTGTGGGATTAGATTATGCTGAAAAGCAGTAAAATTGATTCATATGAGCAGACAGTGAAGAAGAATGGCATCCTGTAGCAGGTTTGGTGGACAGTGAAACTTGAAGTAACATATTGAAGAAGATAGCTGTTATTCAAATTGGTATCTCTATAGAAAAAAAAAACAGACAATTACGGCAAATCATTAGAATCTAAACAAATCATCAATAAACAAATAACACCACATGGTATTAGTACATTAACTTGATTAATAACTATATATCAGGAAACATGATATCATGGGTACTCAAGGCTCACCCATGTCCACAGGGACCTAAGGCCGGCCTGTACGGTCTGATCTCACAGAAATGCCAATTCAGCAAAAATCACTGAAAAAATAAAAAATAAAAAATCCTAGTGCACCACAGCGTGCATATGGCGCCAAGCAGGCCTACAAATTCCCCAGACCCCAATCCAACTGAGCACCCATGGCATATAAAGGTTTCAGCAAACGTCCTGGTCCCAGACATCACAGCACACCCCAGAGGTTTTGTACACACTAAAAAATGCTGGGTTGTTTTTACTACCCAAACGCTGGGTTGCCTCTGTTGGGTAATTTTTCTGGGTTATTTACAGGGAATTGGGTACTTTTTGTTTAACCCAGCTTGCTGGGTTGGAGTTGGGTTAGCTAGTGACAGCTAACATCACAGATAAGACCCCCCCTCCCCCAAAGTTCACCGGTATATTCAGTGGCTGTGTCAGCTTTGTGTCTTTTTTTTTCCTCCTCAAGCATTTAAGAGGAAATGTAAACGTTAAATACAAGGTCTGTAAACACACTTTCACTCACCTATGACTGAATTTGTTCACTGTATGTAACATTTATTGTTGTTACCGTGTTACTCAAACTTTCAGCCTGGTCTGTGCTATAACATGCTAGTTTATCTGACAATGGCTGCTAGCTAGCCAAACCACAGAACCCCACCTGTGTATGAAAGAAACTGTAAAAATGTCTGAGCTTTTTAGCTTTCTTTGTAGAATGCTTGCAGGGTGTATGAAGGTGGTGAAGTGATGAATGAAAGCTAAACTGTTAATTGTAGTGCTAGCATTTAGCTAGGTTGCTAGCGTTAGCAAACATATAAAAAGCTGAGGTGTTCTAAAACACTAATCTTCTTACAAATATGCATACTAGCCAACCCTCTTGATTTTTCCAGAAACTTTTGCTTTCTTTAATTGTCTTTCTTTCTAAGGTTGGAACCGACACCGTAGAATATCTCCAGCAGGCTGAAGTGTTGAGGCCGTACTACACTACATCCTGATGTTGGGAGATAATGACCAGCACTGCTCTCAGGCATTAGTGTTTCTGAGTAATAGTATCGTAATGATGTCACTGTTGAACTTGTTTTGTATTATCTGATCTTGTGCTTTAAAAAAATATGAATACATATTTTTTCTATGCTTTGTACAAACATGTGGAAATGAATAAGAAAACTGACCAATGCACCTACTGTAGAATAAATGCATTTATACACATAACAAAAAGTAAATAACACACACATGTGTGTATGTAAACACACACATGGCATAGATTTAAACCATAGATTGATCAACCACTACCTAATGCCACTTAGCCCCTCCACACTCCCAAATAAATATTATATGATATTTAATATTTAAATGCAAACAAGGTTCTACATTAACATATTTTTGTCATTTTTGATAACACTTTTGTGAATTTGGATTTTGTAGTTTCTAAGAACATGTAAAATGAATGCAATGTTTAGTAGGACTTCCTTACTAAATCCCCAGTGGCGACCAAAACATACTGTACAATGGTTGTATTTCAATCTGACTAAATAGTGATGAATAGTTAAACACATTTTTACAATGATCTAATAATTAACAGGCATTTCTTTAAATCAGAAAACCTCTCCTTTTGAACGAAAGTCACACCTAATGATCCTTTAGTCCCTGTTTGTAGTGCAATAGAGAATATCATCATAATCTTTATGGTTACTCTGGGAGCCCTGACTCAAGAGTGGAGATCAGAACCTGCACTATAACTCTGAGACACAATCAAGCCGAGCCAAATTGAATCACAAAGCTGTGAAAGACCCAGTGGCCGAGCACCAGGCAATTGTTCACCCCTGTGTAAATCCAATAGCATGGTTTTATCTACTTTGCAATAAAGTGGATTCGCAGCTAAAGGACAAGACAAAGACGTTTAAGCCTGTGAGAATAAGGAGCATGAAGTAGGGTTTTACTCCACATCGACAGCTATTAAGAGGACCTCCAGAGAGGGTTCTAATGAAACCATTAATGACATAATCAAAATGGTATATTGCATTATCAATGTTAAAAGGCACACAAAAACATTTTTTTTT